>JAPWTK010000778.1:0-164887 GCA_029963805.1 Aromia moschata | reverse complement strand
GAAATCTGTCGAACACTTCTATAAATACCTGTATGGGAGGAAATTTTGCTGAGAACGGACCATGTTACCAGGTGGACAGAGCGACTCCTGGGAATTTGATTTCGACACCGAACATCGTGCAGGCAAGTTCACCGCAACGCTGATGCGCTATCCAGAAGACCCTGCTTTGAGGATTGCAAACATTGTCAGCGGGCAGAAGAAAAGGACATCTTAGTATACAGAACGACGGCGGTGAACGATGATTGGCTGTCGGAAAAGGTTTTGAAAGACCAAGAGCAGAATGACCCGAATCTGAAACCAATTGTGAATTGGTGAAAGAAGATCGGAAACCCACTTGGGAGGAGGTTAAGCGACGGACTCTTAAAACGCGTTTTGGAGAAATCAGATGGTACCGAAGAGCGAAACAACTGATAGTCCCCAGAAACAGAGTACCAGAGGTATTGGAGGAGATCCACAATGGAAGCACTGGCGGACACCTGGGAGTAACAAAGACGCTGGGAAAAGTTAGGGAGCGTTTCTACTGGGTGAACTGCACTACTGACGTCGGTCCACGAAACAACTGGGCAAACACCTGCAAGCATCGTCATGGGCCGTGAACTGCGTCTACCCTGTGACCTGAAGTTCGGCTGTACACCAGGGGACGACGTGGTTGGAGAGGACTACGTCAGTACTCTACGCCAGAGAATGACGACATCCACGAACGAGTCCGTTCAAATATCCAGGGCGCCAGCGACCGCATGAAGGAGACCCACGACATCAACGCCAACGATGGCAGGTACCAGCCCGGCAACCAAGTCGGGTTATATAACCCACAACGTCGTCGTGGGTTATCTCCAAAACTTCAAAGCTCCTGGGAAGGTCCGTATGAGGTCGTCACCCGGATTAACGATGTAGTCCACCGAATCCAGAAGTTGCCAAGAGGAAACCCAGGTTAGTCCATTTCAACCGTTTAGCCCCTTTCTGCCGGAAATAATGACGAACAAGCTGAAGCCAGAGTTCGACACGTCAGTCCCACCAGACAGCGAGCTCTCCTTCGAGGAATTCATGTTGCTTCATTCCAACGGCCAGAAAGCCTGCTACGGTGTAACGCGAGAAGAACCACGTGACCTGTTCCAGGCTCCTGCTGACTTCTCGTCTTGCTCACTGTGTGGCAGCGGATCTCCGAATGTCCCGAGGGATTGCACTTACCTTCAAGAAGGCGTTTGGACAGTTGAGGAGTGACGCAGACAAAGACCAGAGGTTGGACGAGTCCTTCAAATCACGGCGGCCGAGCAGGAGAAAGAGAGGTCCGTTTTCTATTTGGTGACCAAGCAGCTATCGCACCATAAACCAACTTATCAAACAGTCTGGGACACACTAGTCGAGCTGAGGATGTGCTCTTGTCCCAGAGCATAAGTAGTTTGGCGATACCGAAGATAGCCAGCGGACTAGATGGCCTGATTGGAGGGTGATCAGGAGTATGCTAGAAGTCCTCTTCGGTTTACTGGAATTGGAGGTTCTGGTATGCTGTTACAACCCCAGGAGACCGATCAACGAGAAAACCGTGGACTGCTTCTTCTACCAGACCTCCCGATGCAAGAATGGGTCATTCTCAGGTATCGACACGGACCAGGGGATGACACACTTCGAGACGAAATGTCTTTATGAGGGGCAGTGCTGCGGAGTCCGCCGAGTCGTGCCTCTTGCGGTTGACTTCGCCGGCCGAGCGCCGGACGTAAACAGGTGACGCACCGAGTTTTATTCGGGACGTATCTCGAACGTCGTACGGACGAGCCTGGTGTCATCTAGAGTTTTCGGCGACACTATAAAATAGCCGCACTGGGCGGGGAACAGTTCCTATTTTAAAATACCGGCGCGGCTTGCCGTAGAGGCTCTAATATAAATTGTATAAAAATAAATTAGTGTAGTTAAAATAGTGTTAGTCCGTAGTTGTATTAATTAAATAAATAGTGGTAGTTTACGTAGTGCGAGTTTAATTTTTCACACCTCACGAACCCGAAATAAAAGAAAACGTTACAGTATTAATTCCTATTATCCGAATTATAATGGACTATTCCAAATGGCTCAATTCCCACATAAAATGAGTTTGAAATTTAGGTTCCATGCCAAACCAGCCCTTATCCATTCGCTGTTTCGTTCCAATATTTGCCTATTCCGCATAGCCAATGGCAATAAAAAAATTGTCACGTAATGTAAACTGGTGATGTTTCGTTTAGTAGGTATTCATAAAGTCGTTGATTTAAGTGGTGGTCGATATACCTACGGTGTGCTAAAATAATATAATTTTTTTTTTTTTTCATCATGTTTCCTACCATCTGACAGAGTATTCGGTAGAATAGAAAAGTCGTTGAAGAAAATGCCAGTTATTACTGATTCTGCTATGTATACAGAGTTATTTAGCAGACATACTACAGTTACAAAAACTTGAGGACTGTGCAGTTAAAGATTGAAAAGTACCGTGCAGAATAATTTCAAAGTTCTTCAATCCTGGCATTTCAAAATATCACAAGCGAAAAGAATTATTATTGAGAAGGGGGCACGTAATACTTGTCACAGTTAGAGGTGAGGAATAATATAGAAATGATTTGTGTGAACAAAAATCATTGTTCAACGAGGAAAATTGAACACAATGCTACCGGTACTTGTAGCAAAAGGTGCGCTAATAAAACCACTCAAACTTGCAAACATAAAGACACTGCTAACCGCACATTTTAGTAAGATTGGAAGAGAATAATGATTGTACATTCTTCAAAAACTTCGTGAAAAGTTATGACGAACTTTATGTGAAAAATTTAGAGAATACCGGTGATGAGACTGAAGAATTTTTTGCGAAGCGACTGAGGAACCCAGGGATCTAAGAATCTAGAATATATATATTGTTACCAGTAAATAATAATAACCCCAAAATGGCCTGTTAACTAAATAAAATATTATTTTTAGTTCAACAGTTTGTCCTTCCCTTTTTCATTTCAAAACGAGTCTTATCCAATAGAACATTCCAAAACTTGTCTTATCCGCAATTAAAGTGCATTTCGCCTGCGTTATATATACATCCAGATTTAAAATTCGCTCTGTGCACAAACCAAATGAGTGGACTTTATCGGAATGAATAGTAACTATAAAGAATAAAAATAAATAAAACTCGCACACGTTTTTCTTGGTTTTCAACATTTTACCAAAGTGGAGAAGGCCACTTTGAATGACCCTCCCAGATGATTTCAAATGTTATGGAGTTTGTGACCAAAATTTCCAAAAACCGAAACAACTCAAAACGGTGTAAAAGATAGATATATGGAAACCTGAAGAATAATGTATAAAATTCTAAATTTGCACAAAAAGATGCACCGTTTCATTTAAAATTAAAGAAGTTGATGCCGGGATAACCGGAAGTCAGCCATCTTACAAAAAATTAGTATATTTATTATTATGTTATATACTATTAGTTTAAGCCCAAATTTTCAAAAATCACGAGCTTCTGAAAGCCCTTATACTTTTAATGAATGGTGTCGATCAATCACCCTATATAATGCCTTGAATATCCATTTTTGAATAAGCTAACTAAATCGCAGCAAACAAAAGCATAAAACTTATCACCACGCCGACTATAAGTTCTTTACGTCCTGATTGAAGTAAATCGCTAGACTCTTCGATTGTTTTTTTGCCCGTTCCTACATAAGTCTCAGACTGCCTTTCGAGACTGCGTCGAAATTACACGCGTTTTCATCACGGCCGATCGTAATCCCCTGCAGTCTGCTAAAGGGGCCTTTGTCGCTAATTAGAGTTTATATGTTTCTCGCTCCGACAGGGGCGATTCCAAAGAACTGCTCCTGAATTTTCATTAATCAAATCTCAAAAATTACTCAACAGCCAGAAGAACAGACTGTAATTACATAAGTATGTACAGGGTGTTACGTAATGTTATGCACTTATTTTAAGGTGCGATTCTGGACCAATTCTAAGTCGAAAAGTTCTTATAAACAATATACAGCGTGACAAAAATCTCACATAATGCCAGTAACGTTTTAATAACCTTTTATATGAAAACATGACCTGAATAAATTTTTTCATCAGTTTATTTGCCATGTTTATGTCAACATGACAACATTATGTCAACAATGTTGTGAAGACTAGATTTATTTTTTAAAGTGACAACCCATAGGCTCTCTCTCAATATCTGAAGGGGCAGCCACTTGCAACCACTAAAAATTTGATATGTACATATCAAATTTTCGCAGAGAAATGTTTTTCAACGAAATACAAGAAATTTTTGCAAAAACGTGTTTAAAGTTAACTCTAACTAAAGTTAACTAATAAGAAAAAGATAATTAAAGTACCTGTAAAGTTAAGGGGGTAAATAAAATTAGACGGGCTAAAATTACGCATTTAAAAACATTTTTTTGCCAAGAAGGTTTTATTTAATCATTACAAAACTTTATATATTTGTTGATAAGAATGAAGAATTCAATTTTTTTTTTTTTTTCAAAACAAAATGGCGGCTGCACGCTGGCCCAAAGTGGACCTACAAAAAAAAACTGCAACCACTCTGGACGTAGTAATTTTCATCTGTAACAGTCCAGGAAATAAAATTTATGTTAAAAATCCATATAACTTATCGGTAAACCTCAAAAAAATTAAAAATCTAAAAACTCTACGTTTGGCAGACGTTTTTCGAGAAAATCGGTGATTTTCAACATACACATAAACATACATATAAAACATCAATACCATCGTATTCTACAGGAAATTTTCTACGTTAGAAACATAAAAGAGAAACATTGTTATAATATAAGTTAAAATTTAGAAAATCAAGTTGTTTACAATATTTTACAACATAAACCTTTAATTAATAGAAATCAGTCATTTTTATAAACTACTGAAAAAAAAAGGAGAAAAATCGGAGAATAATGTGGTGCAAATTTTTTTTTTCGATTTTGAAGGTGGCCCAACCTTTCTGAAAAGTGTGAATATAGATTATAAAAAAGTAGTTTAATGTATCAAAATATAAAAAAATGACGTAGCACCCTCATAAAAGCAAAAAATAAAGGTATTTTTTTTTTTTAGATCGAATATGGGTCCTGCAGAGCTAGAAAAGTACTTATTTACTGTGTCAAAGAATATAAACATAAACCTCTACTTCATAAAAATTGATCATTTTTTTGGACTACTGACCAAAAGAACAGGGAGAAAATCGTTGAATAATCCGGTGAATGGTTTTTTTAGATTTTGAAAATTTCGTGGCAAAAAAATGTCATAACAGCAAAAAACTTTGACGAATTTTGTTTTCCAATATAATTTTTAAATATAGTGTGTATCGGAGACCAAAATATTTTTTTCATAGCTTATTTATTTTATTTTTTACGGCCTCCACATAGTAGAAGGTGATAAAATTATTAACTAAAATACCACAAAAACAGATATTTTCTGTGATAGGGGAACCACACGTATAGAGAAATCACAAATTTTCATCAGGTCCAAGTAAAAATGTTTAAGGTTTTTCATCACCTCAAACTTTTTATTGTTTTCAGTAAAACCCTGCCCATAGGAAGGATAATATTAGTAAAAATCACCGCCAACCAATATCAGCTAATCCCCTTCGAAAAGAATCAGTCACACCTTTGATTTCTAGCTCACTAGACAGAATAATTGAATTGATATCGGCAACAAAGCGGCCGAGAATACCAGCCAGATTAAATGTATCGGATTGGCTCGATTTCATGTGGCATCCGCGATTGTATCCGTCATAAGGGGTAGAACTCCTCAAGACACGATTCTACTATATTTACCCCTTTAACCGAACCGAATATCTTCTATACTTTGTTCAAAATAAAACCGATACACGTCACCGATGACCCTATTAAATGTGTGCAGTAATATATACATACCACTGGGATGGGCATTCTAGTTCACTTTGATGAATAGTTCGTACAGATACAGTTCACCCAACTGAATAGCTTTTTTACAGTTCGAAATGAACTAGAGTTCTTTCGTTCCTACATTCTCTTGTGAAACGATGAAATGAACGTGATGCGTACGAACGCGGTAGTCGACAATCAACGCACAAGGACCGAAATTTCCGGCAGCGGCAGCTACAAACAACAGTACACACTAGTACCCAGCATAACAATGATAAAAATATGTCATTCGTGTCATTAAACACAAACTATTATTTGTATTTCTACGCATATTTTATATTGTTTATAAATAATACTGAATTGGTTTAAAATAATGTTTATTCTATATTTTTATCATGAATATTTCAGTATGACTAAACAGTGGCGTGTCTGTACTAAACTCAAAATAATAAAAAGTCTTCGAAAATATAATAAGAATAATTTGACAACAGTAATGTATAATATCATATACACGAAGTTTTTCTATTTGTTTATAGTCCATTTATTTAAGTTCCATTTCGGCATGTTTCACCGGTGCCGCCTTGAAAAATAAAACGTTTTTTATGGCAGTCGGCGTTCGTCACTTATTTCAGTTTCACTGTTAAACCAGTTCATTCTATTTCACGTTTCCCATCCGGTCTGTTGATCTATCGGCGAACGAAATATTTCAAACTGAAAAACAGTTCAAAACGAACTATAACCTGCTAAGAGAGTGAAACAGTTCGTTCAGTTCCATCTAAAGTGAATAGTTCGTTCGAACTTTTCGGTCACGAACTACACATCTCTACATACCACCACTCAATTATACAGTGAGGTCCATTAGTAACGGATAAATTCATTATCTACGTAATTTACAATTTATGAGTAAAATCCTGAAACACGTCAATTTTTAATTCTAGAATGACATTTTTGAGCATAATTTTGTACCTCCCCCTCCAACACCCTTGGAGTGACAGCTACCCCTTTTTAAATGGATGGAGGGTGCGTGTGATAGCTCATTTGAAAGGGTTCTTAATTTTCTATTCAGCAACATTAGGTTTTTTTAATTCCTGTATATTTTTCATCAAGAAAATTAAATTTGATAATTTCAAAATTATTATTATTATGATATGTATACAATCAAGTGCCTATGTACCAAATATCTCTTAAATCTGGCGGTTTTAGTTAATTTTGTGTCAACATTCAACTTAAATGTATCGGTTTCCCTGATACGCTGCGCAAAATACCCAACAAAAAGAAAGAAGTAAAGAGTTTTTTTTTACATATCAGAAAAAATTATACCTACATTTAAATTTCTTTATTTGCCACATCTGTGAAAACTTATTATTCTATTATGTTATTTATCGCTGATCGTCAAGTTAATCATTATTTTAACAATGAGTCTTTCGGATACCCAAAGAATTGAAATTTTGATATTATTAGGATGTGGTGATATGTAAAACAAGAATGCAGAAGCAGGTATGCGAAATATTCAATATTAAGTATCCTGACCGCCGCATATCCCAATCTACGGTTAGTAGAATGGAATACAAATTTTTGAATTTGGAAATGTCACAGATATTCCTAAATCTGGTAGGAAACGCATTTTAGACGATGAACAGAAATTGTATATATTGTTAGATATTCAAGATAATCCACATAAACCTACAAGACAAGTTGCCGCCTAGTAAAACGTCCATATTGCGTCTTCTAAAAAACGAAAAATACCGCCCATATAAAATTCACTTGGTTCAAGAACTTAACAACGATGACCCTGATCGCCTATTGGAATTTTGCGAAATCATGACAAATAGATGCCAAGATAATCCTTTATCTCTAACATTATTTTTTCTGATGAAGCAACATTCGTCTTAAATGGAACAGTCAACAAACAGAACTGTAGATACTGGAGTACAGAAAATCCACATTGGATGATGGAGGCCAATACTCAATATCCTGAGAAGGTGAACGTGTGGGATGGAATTATAAATTCTCAAATTATCGGACCATATTTCTTTGATGGCACATTAACTGGCGCGCGTTACTTGGATTTCTTACAAAATTTCTTAGTTCCAGAGTTAGGAATGCTTTTCCCAGATGATGACAACCCCAATGAAATTGATAGAAATATTTGGTTTCAGCAGGACGGAGCTACACCACATTTTTCATTGGAAGTAAGAGCCTATCTGAATCAAGCTTTTCCCAATAGATAGATCGGTAGACGCGGTGAAATTGAGTGGCCTGCTCGTTCTCCCTATTTGACCCCGGTTGACTATTTTTTATGGGGTTACTTAAAATCGAAAGTCTACTTCAACATACCAAATAACGTAGAATATTTAAAAGACAGAATAAGGCAAGAAATTAATCAAATCACCCCGGGAACAATACAAAATGTTTTAGAATAATTTCAGCAACGCCTCCATTATTGTCAAGAAGCAACGGGCGCCCAGTTTGAACATTTGATTTAAACTGTTCTTCTGTTCTGTTTCATGTTCTTTACTTCGTAACATTAAACATGTAATATTTTTCAATAAAAAAAATATAAGAAATAAAAAAATCTTATGTTGCTGGATGGAGAATTAAAATGCCTTTCAAATGAGCTATCACATGCACCCTGGTTCCATTTAAACATTTTAAAGGGGTAGCTGTCACTCCAAGGGGGTTGGAGGGAGGTATAAAATTATGCTCAAAAAAATGTCATTCTAGAATTAAAAATTGACGTGTTTCAAGATTTTACTCATAAATTGTAAATTACGTAAATAATGACTTTATCCGTTACTTATGGACATCACTGTATTTAAATGAAAAGTACATTGAGGTGTTTTATTGAATTTTAAATTTCGCGCTTAATATTCGTTGTTACGCAGTTGCAGATCCGAAGTTGCCGTGTTGTATTACTTGACATTTGTTGACAGTTTGAAATTATCTGAACTTTGACTTCAATAGTGGTTTGTGACTTTTTTTGAGCTTTAAAATTTTGTTTTATGTTAAGGGGTCTTTGCACTTACAACAGCGATAAATGCCAAGTATTTTTGGGAAGTTATTGTAGAAGAACTATGAAAGCCAGGATTGTGAATAGGGCTCACATTAAAAAGCAAACTCTCAAGTATCCGAAAAAAAAAATTGTATTGTCATTCATACTGTCAAAAAAATAAATAAATGTTTACAGTAAAAAATGCAAGACCAAACGGTGTACCTGATTGGTGAGGCTGCATTCATCTGAAACAAACGCAAAAAATGTTTTTTGGTTGTTTATACCATTTGTCATAATTTGCACCGTCGGTTTTTGAAAAATTGAAATATTCGAATTTTGGCAGGAGTTTAAAATAAATCGATTTTTTCTCCACTTAATTGTTAATAATAAACAAATGGAAAAGATATTGAAAGACTCACGGTACAGATTGTTGAAAATGGTATAAACAAGTAAAAAATTTTTGTTACGTTTGTTTCAGATGATTGCAGCCTCACCAATCAGGTACACCGTTTAGTCTCCGCAAAAAAAGATGTCTCCGCATTTTTCAATGTAAACATTTTTTTTTATTCTAATGACAATACAAATTCTTTCGGATACTTGAGAGTTTGCTTTTTAATATGAGCCCTATCCACAATCCTCGCTTTCACAGTTCTCCTACAATACATTCCCAAAAATACTTGGCATTTTCGCAGTTGTAAGTGCAAAGATTCCCCTTTAAAAAAATGTGATTTTCAGAATAATCATAATGTTATACTTAGTTGTCAGACTTCCGTTTGCCAAATGCCAAAACAGTTACACAGCTGCTGCCAGGAGTTAGTGGCATCTTTGATATGCTATTTTGAAAAGAACGAGACAACAATGGTCTATTGCTACCCTTTTAAAATCACCTAGAAAGCGTAATCCAACCAAAGAAAGAGGGTTACAAATACTGTTGTATTGAATACGACTGCTGTTCGTAATATTAATCAAAAAATTACTTTTTATGTACAAAAAAACTACACTGCATTATTTGTAACCGAATGGTGTTTTTGAGAAAATCCTATTTTTTTTATACCAGGTGTCCCATTTTAAAATATCCACATGAATGTGTACAACATCCACTGAAGAACAGCCGCCAATCTAATCCAATTTCATTGTAGAATCTGATTCTATGGGAAAATTTTGAAGTAATTTTCGTGACATGCGTGCTTCATCCGAGCTCCTTACGAATGCTTATCCATGCTTTTTGACAAATATTTTTTCAAATATTTGTAGCTCCCATGACCTCGAATTCACGAGATATTCGAGGCAAAGTATTTTTAAGGGCCCTGATGAGACCCGGATGTCAGGAAAATAAACCTATTTTGGGCGTGAAGTATTTTTTCCAGTAGAATCAGATTCTGAAATGAAAATTGGAGGTTCCCATTAAAAAAATAGCTGCCTCAGGGCAGTATCTGGATGCTGGATAAGGTGCTGGATCACATGGTCAGATGGCCCCCTCCAAACCAAACAACTTTTTGTTAAGATTTGGGGTTTGGTGTTTTTTTGTACAGTGTTATTCATGTGGATGTTTTAAATGGGACACTTGGTATATGTATATATTATTTTATATCTCAAAAGTTCCGTGTGCCTTTTTCTACTAATTGTCCTGTCATTAAGAAAACAACTTTATTAAATTTTACTACCAATGTTATCTGCTCATTTTTGCACTTGCATATTTATGCATCAACCTTTTAAAATATATAAATTTTTAAAATTATTTCTCTTTTAATGACGAAAAAAATAAGTTATTTAACAATAAACAAACACAAAAAAATCCATCCATGTGCAGTCAAAATAATTATTTCTAAATACTGAATAATTTTATAACAATCTGGCATAAGTGAGCTCTAAAACTTAAACACGTGTTTGGCGACGTGCATCGGTTTTTATTTTGTATGAAGTATATTACGGATTCGAGTGTATTCTTGGGTAATATTCGCCGGCATCAATAAAACGTATCGAATGTAAGGACCCGGTGACTTTTGAAATTCGATTTCTTGGAAAATTCATACGATGCAACTGCATTTTAGCGGAATTACTCCATTTATCTACCACCGGATGCAGGGTGGAAGGTGGAAAATCGTGAAAAAGAATTGCAAAACTACCTACATCTTGGGCGTACCTAGGTTTCGATTTATTAAGGATATAAAATCTAAAACACGACTGATCGCTGATTTTTTTACAGTTTTGTTGATAGTTTTATTTGATTTATCTTATTTATTGATATTTTTTCACTCGATTTTCCTTTAATCTTTCTGTTCTGTCGACATCATAATATTTTTCAAAATGTCAAATAATCGCATCTACATTCTACTTTGTCTTGTTTTAACAGAATACGAGGGTCGTAAATACGAGGGTCGGTTCAGAAATAAATTTCCTTACTTTATTTCTCTTAACTAACATATCGTGCTTCTGGGGTACTAAAACATTTATCGGCTTGTGTTGGTAATTCTCTAAGAGTTTAGTGAGGGTACGAAGTTGTAACTGACAGTACTTGGCTGAAATGGTTGAACATTGATGAGTAGAGTGATGAGTAGAGTTCGGAAATACCGGCTTACCGCATGTAAAACTGCATTTACCTATTCAGCATTCCCGCATTAGATCGGTCTACTACCGCGCAGACGTGAGTCCCGGGACATCGGGAAGCATTGGTCAGTGGCGTGGGTATGCAGGGGTAAGAAATACATGCGTATATAATTTACAAGGCGCTTAAAAATACGGTTTATACTTTCGTTAGCATAGAGTTTTATGGTGTCGAGCCTTGCGTTGTAGCACACATTTCCGAACTTTAGTGATGAGACATGGGTTCATCAATCAACTCTAAAAACAAAACGTCAGAGTACGGTAAAGCAGCAGGTGTAAGTGCGCCAAAAAAAGGAAAAGTGACACAATCTGCTGGAAAAGTGATGGCGACCATATTCCGGGATTCTTCCGATGTTTTGTTAGCTGATTATCTGGAAAAGGAGATGGTCTTTTGTCAAAAAAAAAGTTCTTATTTGTAGTTCTTAATGTATGACGATTATGTGGAAAAATAAGTCATATATGTATGTTTATCAATAATTTTTTCAAGTTCTTAAATGCACTTTTTTATATTTTTCAAAATAGGGAAACTTATTTCTGGACTTACCCTCGTACATCGGCGTAGCTAGCCGTAGCTAGCCTCTAGCCTTTTCAGGGGGGCATGGCCTCCAGTACATTGGAAAAAAAACAATTTTAATAGGCAAGGATTACACCAGGGTCGTAGCTAGGTCGCTACTGCTGTCAGAGCCTTACTTCTTATAGCCAGGGCATATCTTAAATATTTGGGACCGGGACAAGTGGGCACCCGGAAAAAATAAAAGTGCGCCGGCAAGCGCCAAAATAGCGCCGCAGACGAAAATTTTTCTAAATTTCAAGGTCACGCGTTTTCCTGGCATTTCAGAATTTCAATGAAAAAATCATTTATGCAAAAATATAGACTCCCAAGAATAATTTTTGAACTTTGATCCGCCAATAAAAATAATATAAACCTTGGCCGGGGGCTCACCGAGAAAATTAAGGTGATTGTGTTTATAGAATTGTGTTTTTCGAGATAACCGCATTTGAAGAATCTTGCCCATTCTGTAAACACCAAAATATCTCACTGCCCCCAAAAATTGACTTGTTACTCTAATTCTACTTGAGTCGGGCATTTCTTATAATCACATCTTTACAAAAATACACAGGTTATTCCTTTTACAAATCCTGTTCCTATAAATAAAAAGTTCATATTTATACATAGTTGGCTATGGAAAAAACGTGAAAAATGTTATTGAATACCCTATATTCTTAAACACCCAGTATTTAACGTATTTCTTGTTATAGAAGCACTGATAAATTGAAAAATAGTCTAAACTTCATATCGTTGATTATTGAAGTTGACTACAGCGACGCAACACGTAGGCAACTCGTGTAGCAAGCATGTAGATGGGGGTCGCCTCAATTTCATTTCAGTAGTCCTGTGACAGCTGGAGCTGTTGTACAACCTCCGCTATATACAATGCATTGAGTAATCATAATCATAACATAGTATAAAACAAAGTCGCTTCCCGCTGTCTGTCTGTCCCTATGTATGCTTAGATCTTTAAAACTACGCAACGGATTTTGATGCGGTTTTTTTTTAATAGATAGAGTGATTCAAGGGGAAGGTTTATATGTATAATACATGCATAATATAGTAGAATAACACTGATAATTTTAGAGCTTTCTAATGTGATGTCGTAAAACACATTTTTTTGAGCTTACATTGCAAACGCTGGCTGAACCCTACGAGATAGATCAAAATAATGTACTACATTATTTTGACTGTATTATACATCTTTGTACATCTTAAAAAGGTCTATAAAAAAGTCCGCGCGCACCCGTGCGAAGCCGGGGCGGGTCGCTAGTGTAATATAATTTCATAATAATATATAGTAAACGTGCTAAATGATACTAGTTACTCTGTGGTGGGTTCCGTTTCTGTACTTTATTGAATACAAAAGATTGTCAATCATTTTCATGACAAAAAAAACGTTCGAGAAACGGCGTCAATCGTCCCATAAAGAACTTTAAAACTTTAAAAATTAAATTAAAGTTGTCAGTGGAATCAACTTGAAAAAATTCAACTATGACACACGCATTCTAGTGCCTTTACTATAAGTCTTATCGATTCGGCGTAATTATAAAAAAATGTACAACTCATCAAGCAAAATCAGAATAATAAGTCATTTTCGGGGGAGCAAGATATTTTAATGTAAACAAAATAGGCAAAATCCTTCAAAACCGATTATATCGAAAACGACTACTCTTACCTACTTCAACTAGGTATACACTTTTTTTGTAAAAAAAAAGATGAAAATATATTTTTCTTATTGGTAAATCGATACCCTAAGCCACAACAGTTGTGTTAAAGTTATTTAAAGAAACGTAACGAGACTTAGGTGGCGCCCTCTATTAGTCATACCAATACCGACCGATTTTAAATTTCTCACCTAGAAAAACCCACGCACATCCAATTTCGCGCGAGTATTTCAATTTATTCGAAAATTAGAAAGAAAAATTGAAAACGAAATAAAAACTTTGACACAGTGTATAACAGTAAAACTTTGGCATTATTTTTTTTTTATATTATTTTTTTATTATTTATTATTTTATTTTTGGATTATTTTTTTTATATTATTTATTATTTTTGGCATTATTTTCTAACAGTAAAACTTTGGCATAAACACGTTTTTCTTTTCAAAATGAAAATATCCCGGATACTTTATATTTTTAAACCTTTGAAAATTATTTTTTTCAATGGTACCAAACTTGTTAAGATATTAATATTAGCTAAAGGAGACTTTTTGAACACAAGCTTTAAGCCTTATGAAATGAAGACAATAAACAAATGTGTTAAGAATGCATCTTTATATTTCCTAAATATAAATAAAATAAGACGTTGAAATGGGTACGCAGAGAATGTAATCTGTCAGGATATGTATATAGTTGTTGTATATATGTACATCTCTTATGAAACTCGGCTATTTTTTTTGGAAAAGAGAAGAATATCTACTAAGTAATTTATTATTTGTATATGTCGTACTAGCAGAACTGGATTACCATGTAGAAAAATAGAATAATTTGATGTTTTTTCTTAGTTAATCCACAACACAACATTTTAGAAGAATTTTGTAATAAAAATATAATATTTTGATGCATAACGACTTTATATTTAAATTTACGGGGTGTTTTATATTAAAATCCAATGTTCCCGTTTATTTCTCAAATCCAGTTCGCTATGGAAAAACGTGAAAAATACCAAAATTTCGAAACATTTGCAACAGTGAGTGCCCGAAACGAGTATGTCTTTCTGTTCAAAGCTTATTTCTTATTTTGTTCAAAACAGTTTTCACTTGATAATGTAAGAAGTAATACAGCTTAGTAATGAAAAATAGTTGAAACCCATATTTTCATCAATTGCATCTGAAGAATTCTCCTCGACTTTCTACAAACATGGCAGGCTCTTCCTCTCATGAAATAATTTACCGGTGCAATCTGATATAGGCAACGTATTCCGAGAAGTGACAGTATCAGATATAATGTCACGCTGCTTTAACTTTGCAGTAGCGAGAAATGCAGTGGTGTGTCCGAAGTCCGAACTGACTAAATGAAAAAGCGGAAGCAATATACAAGTATTACAACTGGAAATTCTTTTAACTTGAATGTGTAACTTTTACAGTAACGGACAAAAGTGTGGAACCACATTTTCACATAAATGCACAGTTTTCTGAACCTCGCTATAGAATCGTAGAAAAATGCTAAAAATATTTGGCAGGTACCAAATTACTCGTGAAAAATCAAAATGAGCAATGAGCATGTTTTTTAGTTTTTTAAAAAATTTTCGAAAATCCCTGTAGAAAATACCCAAAAAGTGAAACATTTAAATAGTATCAATGAAACTAAAAACAATATTCATTACATTTTTTACCAATACTCATTACCCCTTCAGAAGTGTTGTTTTTATAAAAAAAAATTGGAATGTTAGATTGCTCGAGTCTACCTCCCTTATAAAAAAAATTGTATGGAAATATCTTACCGTCTGATGTTTAAGTGTGGCTCCACCCTTGGGGATGGGAGTTATTTTTTCATAAATATCGGTAGAAAGTAATTTTTCTCAATTTCTTACGATTCAAAAGACCTAAATAGTTTTTCAGATTTTTTAAAAATCACATTATTTTTTTAACCTTCATTCAACTAAAAATGTAATGAATATTGTTTTTAGTTTAATTTCAACACTGGGTATTTTCAACCCCTAAATAGGGGTGATTTTCGAAATTTTAAAAAACTAAAAAACATGCTCATCTTGATTTTCATGACGAGTAATTTGGTACCTACCAAATATTTTTAGCATTTTTCTACGATTCTCTAGCAAGGTCCAGAAAACGGGCTAAAACACAGCTATTTTTGCGGCCACTCTTTAAAATATGAAAATTAACATTGAAAATTAATATCTTGAACTTAACTTGAAATATACAAAGGGATGCCAAAAGCTTAGTAGGCATCTAGTGAATATTTTGGTAGCTACAGACGATTGAAAATCGTAATTTTTAAAATTCGCTTAAACAACACAGTTCGCGACAAAAAATGGTTTGAGTCTTCAATTAAGCCATGGAAAAGTCTGAGTCTATTATATGAAATATCTATAAAAAATGGTGCATTTATTTTTGCCCAGAACCCCCAAAATCCTTCGTCAATAATTGTGTTTATTTGCCGTAAATGAATTCTTACTGGATTCAAGAAACTCATACGCAGTACCCTCAAAAATTGAACCTTTCGGGCTGGTATTTCTAGAAATCGAATCACAGAGCAATTTTTTATATGAAAATTTAACCGGACTAAATAATTCCTAGATTAGAGGAAAAAGGGCAACTTCCAGATAATATATGATTTCAAGAGGATGAGACATCACTTCATTATACTCGTATTGTTCGAGATCGACTCATTTAGAACTTTCTCCACAGATGATTAGACGAAGAAATTGGTGAAATTGAATGGCCCGCGTGTTCCCCCAACCTTAGTCCACTGGATTACTTCTTGTGGGGTTATTTAAAGTCCAATGTTTATTTTCAAAGCAACTTTCAAAGGTTGCCACAAATGACTCAGAGAATAACTCAGGAAATTACAAAAATTACACCAGATGTACAGTGAGAGCCAAAATAGTCAATTTGTCCAGATTTAAAAAACCATGAAGAATTAAATAATTTTCAGTCGCAAAAACTAATAATAATTTATGGAAATAAGAGGTTTTTGGAGATATTTTGAAAGTTGTCAAAATGAAACTTTTGCGTGAAATGAAACAATTATTTCGTCGTCAATTTATTGTTAGTGATGGTCCATCTCGTACTGTATTTCATATTGGCTACGTGAATATCAAATAAATGGGCCAGTTGAAAAAAGAAAATCAACTGACAGGAGGCGATATGCATGCAGTCCTGAAAATGAAGAGCTGGTGAGACAATCGGTTTTTCTTGTCCAAGTCGATCGGTGAGAGACGTGTGACGACGTTAAATTTCTGCTACAAGTGCCCGAAGAATATTGCAAAGATGAAATTCCATTCGTACAAATTATCGGTAGTTCAGACGTTAACTGAACGTGATAACCAGTGCCGTATTGAGTTTTTTGTAGTTATTAAATGGCCAACCAGATATCGCACAACATTTTTTCATGAGTGATGAAGCTCGCCTTACTTTACATTCACAGTCAGTGAACTTAATTTTCGTTACTGGGCTACAGAAAACTCATGTCAAATTTGTGGAACGCCGTTACATTCATCAAAAGTGACTGCTTGGTGTGCTGTATCATCATCAAAGATCATCGGTCCGTATTTCTTTGAGAACAGTGATGAAGTAGTAACAGCTAACTCTGAATGGTATACGTATAGTTGTACGCAGTTGCGGTATAAAAAATGTCTGGAGTATTAGACTCAGACATTTATTTATACCACAACAGCAAGAAGAAGAAATAAACTACTTTTTCCAACAAGACGGTGCCACCTGTCACAATGCAAGACAAAGTATGAAGACTCATGTCTGATATTACTGTCCTGGAGTTTTACCTTTGGGTTTATTTAAAGGGTAGTGTTCGTGAGCAAACCTATGGATCTACAGAGGATTAAAAGAAACGTCCTAGCTTGAAAAATTAAGCTATTCCCCAGATATGCTTGAACGAGTTATGGCTGATTTCCTCCTTCCCTTAGAAGAGTACATGGTTACGGGAGGTACATTTAACACACACAATATTTAAGTAGTTCCTCCGCAGCAGTCCAGTTAAAAAGTTTTGACTTAGTACTCACGTTATACATATTAGCAGTATTAAGACCGTACAATACGTTTTTTTATCGTGACTGTACTGAAATGAATTAAACGTATGAAATATTATTCTGTATGAAAATCTGGCAACGTCGCGTATTTATTTCCCTTACGCATCTTATACAGCCCAAACGTATTATTTTTTTGACCCATTTTCGCAGTTTTTCAAGAACCGCTCTGTAAAAGTGTTGATTTACTGTTTGGCCTGTGGGCACAAACTCTTTGTGGACAATTCACTGGCTATCAAAATAGCAAATCAGCATGCATTTGATCTTCGATTTGCTCATTCTTGTTTTTTTTTTTGGGTTTTGGAGAGAAGTGTGTCATTCCATGCTTTGGCGCTTGGTTTCCGGGTCGTAGTACTTAAACACCCGTCTCATTACCAGTAATGACACGTTCCATAAAATGGGGATCATTTTCAATCGATTCCAAAAAGTCAAGAGACCTTTCTCTCCTGATGTCCTTTTGTTCCTGACAAATGCTTTTTGGAACCATTTTTGCGCAGATTTTTCTCATCCCCACTTCTTTGTCAAAATCTGATGAACAGTGGTGTGATTCAAATTTAACTCTTCCCCGATCATTCTTGTCGTCAACCGACGATCTGAACACACAAGAGCCCGTGTTCTATCGACATTTTCGTCGGTTCCTGAAGATGGAGGCCTTCCGCTGCGTGGTACATGTTCAATCGACTCTCTTCCTTCTGAGAATGCCTTAAACCACCGAGATGAAAAAAACACTCTCTCAAAAACAGGTCTTGAAAAAACACTGTCTCCGTAGGCGTGCTGAAGTTTTGTTAAATAGTTTGTTTGTTGTTAGTTTGTAGTTAGTTTGTTGTTAAATAGTGTTTTTAAAACGCATTAGAAAAAAAAACGGTTTACGAAAACAGTCACAAAGAACAAACAAATGACTCTAACAAGTTCAAACTTGTACTGAAGGTGCATTACATGTTAACCTACCGCCCTTCCAAGTCCCGTCTCCGGAGTGTTGCTAGATCGGGCGCTACGTTGCCAGTCTCATTACTTAATTTACACACCCCGAATATTAATATATGTACCTTTATAATGGTAAAGTAAGAAAATGTATGTTGCTGAAAACATTTTTATTTACCTTTCGCAAAGATTGATTTGTCTCAGCGGTTTCTGAGAAAAACTCACTTCCTATGATAAGTCGACCCTGTACAAAGCATTTCCGTGCGTAGTATGCAGAAGAAATAGAAAATATGTGGTTTGATTTTGGCGACTGATAAGTTTCAAATAGAAGGCCGAAATTCCTTAGATGTTCTCACGGTAATTTTTATCTCTCTAGGCGATATGAGATGGCAGAATAATTCCAATTTTGTACCCAGTGCCACTCTGCCTCCCCCACTGGGCATCGCAGCGCATTATTAAGTTAATTCACTACAGCTGGACATAGTCATTCAATGTCGGCCAAATTGCGCCTTATCTTCGCTAAAATATCTACCTGATTTAATAACTGACATAACTAACTACGGAATTATTTAAATCTCGCAGAGATAACGTGGAATTTGCTGCGAAACGTAACTATTAATTGAAGTGATTACGGCGGATGTTTACTATTTTATTTCAAGAACGCGTGATTAAATGGATTGCGTGATTAAAGATTAATTGTATATTTGAATAAAATTAAACGCCACCGTTGTAGTAACATTATTGCATGCGGCAGATCACAGTGTGCTTGAAGGTGGAAAAATTATGATGAAAATGAGTCCAGTTTGCGCAGGCTGATTCTAGATTAAAAGTGGATTCAAAATTTATAAAATTTAAAATCGTAGCTGATCCCTTTCGCGTTTTACCCACTTTTTTGGATTTTAACCCTTTGCAATACAGTAAGTCGTATACCTCAACTTTTTCTTCGAGCACTTAACACTTTTAGACATAAAACTATCGTAAATAAGTTTATTATATCTTGTAAATACAGTTCTTTAATTAAAAAAACTTACTCGACGATATTCCATTACTAAAATTTAAAATTCATTTGTTATAAAATACTTGGAAATTATCAAAATCCAAAAATTTTCTCTTACCCCAGGGTTAACGACGAGGACGTAGTGGTGATATAACCCCATGTTTTTTTGGTGAGATATTACCAGAAAAACGGATATTGTTTTAGAATTATGCAAAAATGACAGCACATACACAAGAAGTAACAAGAAATTATTTAGTATCACAAAAAATGTCTTTGAATTTGAATTTTGTAGAAAAGCAAAATGCAATTTGATTCTTAATATCGTAATCGTTAATTAGAATGAGAATAATTCAGGTTCACTGTCATTCGTCATCATAAATCACACGTCTGGATTTCGATCTTCTTATATCTCATCAGTAGAGCTCGGTGGTTAATAATATATACTTTACCAGAGGCGGTCCCAGGATACCACTATCACTAACGTTACGGAATGTTAAATAGGTCTTAAATTATATGGGTCATTCTTTCATCGCACGGATTTCGGAACAAAAAAATTTGACATCTTAAAATAAGGTAAAAAATGTTTTATGACGTGTATGTAATATTAGTCGACACGTACTTCAGAATTTAGCTCAAAAAAAATTATTTCGGAAATATAAATGCATGAAGTTTCGATAATTTGCTACATTTTCATAAATCTCTTCCGGTTTGAAATTTATTGTCTACAGTTGTAATAATCGGATTCGTGTCGGTTATTTTTATTCGCTATTTTTTTACCTACACTCAGGGAATATAAGAGAATTTTTTTTTCTAAACAAAAAGAAAAAGTTAACAATAATTGAATTGTTTAAATTGTTTTTTCATACCCGCCCCCCCCCTAAAGTTAAATGAATTGCAAAAAAATATTATTATCTTCTCCATACTCTTATCTACAAATAACGTAAAAATGAAGATAGTGTTATTTTTAGATCGCGAGTTATTAAATAATTGCGAACGCAAGTCACATATCGTCGACAATATTCTCAAACCTCGTAAATCGATTTTTTTTGCAAATTGATTTTTTTGCACCAAAACATTCCTAGTATGTTTCTACGTTATATTACCAAACCTTGTATGAAATAAAAATGAGTTTGACCCTGAAAATCTCCAGAAACCAAACCTCGTAACTATTGTTGTCTTATAATAACAGTCCAAACCTCGTATCACCATATCACAGTTTAGATATAAACTTATATCTAAACGGTGACCGTATGGACGCATGGAATAGTTTGGTGCGCGTTACAGACGGTATTGGAAAAAGGTAAAGGAGATAATTTTGTGGTGACGGTTGCACATGCACATACCAAAATAGAAACTCTATTTTATCGAACGCTCTACTGCAATGTTCAGCATTAAAAAATGTATGTATTATTCAAAAGATTTTAGAGAAAGGACACACACAAATGAGTTGCGATTACTTGCATAGTGTGATAGAACGGAAAATAAAGAATAGGATTATAAGCGTTCCAGCTGATTATGTAAATATATGTAATTGAAACTGCACGAAAAAAATCCAATGCCTTACAACAGTGGCGGTTGGTGATATTTCAGTTCAGCCATATCTTGAAACCATGCATGGGACCCACTTCACTTTTTGGTGATTACGTGATGACTATACACCTCTTACAGAAAGGATTTATAGTGAATAAACCGTCAGCAAAGTTTGCGAAAAAATTTTCAAAAAAACTGCAGAACACCCTGGGATCTCAGTAACGCTCTGAGGAATATTTGCAGTATATTTTTTTTTTCATAATCTAAAAACAAATATAAGGAGAGGTTTTTCGATTTGTTATAAAATATTTTTTTTTATATATAAGTATTATAAGTTATGGCCATTTTAATTTTGGGAAACAAAATGTTCCTATAAAATTAAAATTAAAATGGCCATAACAAATCGAAAAACCTCTCCTTATATTTGTTTCTAAATTATGAAAAAAAAATATACTGCAAGTATTCCACAGAGCGTTACTGAGATCCCAGGGTGTTCTGCAGTTTTTTTGAAACTTTTTTCGCAAACTTTGCTGACGGTTTTTTCACTATAAATCCTTTATGTAAGAGGTGTATAGTCATCACCTGAAAAGTGAAGTGGGTCCCATACGTCGTTTTCAAGATATGGCTAACTGAAATATCACCAACCGCCACTGCCTTACAATGCGATTTACTTAGAACACACATTTTTTTAAGGCTTACTCTAATTTAAAATATTATAGTTCTATTCGTCCTGGTAAAAAGGCAGGTGATCCAGTTGTTACGGATTTGAGAGCCTTAAAGTACAATGGATTAAATCTTACCATTGAGTATAAATTAAAAATGACAGATACCTGGCAGTCCATCCCCCAAACACCCCGAAAAATTTTCAGTCGAAAAGCCGGTTGGTTAGTACAGCACTGCCCCTGGCATTCAAAAGGACAAGTATCACAACTTGCAAGAACTAACCTAAGTTCTTACAGCTGACTACCATGTGTTTTACAAAATCTTAAAATATTAAGTTTTTTTTTGATTAGTTTGTGTTTAGTTTGAAAATAAAATGCCTTGTTATAATATACCTCTTGTTTCAGTAGCTGCACAAACCTCGTAAATATAACTAATTAATAAAAAACCAAACCTCGTAAGTTACATTTTTCTGTATAATTCTGCAATATTACCCCAAAAAACAACAAATGTATACCGTGTCATTTTTTTGTTTATTCAATACTATCAGGATATATTCATTAGATTTTTATTTTATTTAAAAAATTATAAAATAGAGTGTTTTTTAGCTCTCCTGAAAAATGTTGTGTTACACACTTACGAGGTTTGAGAATATTGTCGACGATATGAAGCGCAGCGTTCGGATCCGCCCAAGTGCAAGCACAAGCGACAACAAGCTTGAAGATCTGGCTGAATAATGCACTGTTAATAACAAATGCTGTCATTCCGTTGTTCGGAAGCGTAGCGGACACATGCTGTTATCTGTTATTATTATCATATTATTTTATTCAAAGTGACAAACTTCTAGTTTTTTGAAATGCCAAAATCTTCGCAATCATTTAGTGGTTCGAATATTCGAACAGATCGATGTTTTAATCCTTTCGATCTCCTTTCACATCGAAAAATCAAAAGTCTTCAAAAAGTTTCAGAGATAGATTTAGTGGAAGTTCATTTACCAGTTACGGACGAATTCCTTAAACATAAAATCTGTAGTGATTGCCGTATTAAAGTTTCTAAATTAAAGAAAAATCCCGAGAAAAGTTCAAAAGTAAGTTATACTTTTGCTTGCTTTCTGTACTGCAATTTTATCAATACTATACACTGAGAAAAAAATACCATTTTTATTGGTAAAAATACGCAGAAGTACTTTAATAGAAACCATTTACAATGGGACTTTCTACAATTTAATCACTTCTGTGTTTTTTTACCATTAACAATGATAGTTTTTACTGTTATTTTTTCTCAGTGTGTAATACTATGTACGTATTATATTGTTTTTAGAATGAGGAGAACAATGATGAAATATTGTAATCCCTTAGTTTCAAAGTTTGAAATAAAACATCAAAGTTTCAAAAAAAACTTAAAAGTTTCAAATAAAACTGCTCTCATTTCCATTCAATTCATTAAATATAATTAGATTTCAAACTGCAACGCAAAACATAATTATAAGAAAAAAAACAGGCGAGATCGTCTCAATTCTCTGCCGCCAGCGGAGCGCGCTGCAAGACTTGCGCTCAAAAATATTTAATAACAATGGTTTGAAAAATAACACATCTTTATTTTTACAGTATTTGTAGATAAGATTACGGAGAAGATAATAGTATTTTTTTCAATTCATTTAAATTGCGGGCGCGTATGAAAAAACAATTTAAACAATTAAATTATTATTAACTTTTTCTTTTGTGAATAAAAAAAACCCGACACGAATCCGATTATTACAACTGTAGGTAATAAATTTCAAACCGGAAAGGATTTATGAAAATGTAGTAAATTATTTTGCTACATTTTCATAAATAAACTTTTATTCTTTCTTCATTTGATGAATATATCCACCACATTGGTGGAAATAAATCTGGCATCTCTTCCTGATCGAATTGGAATCAATGTGTATTATATGAGGATAATCATTTATTTCATCATTCTTTTCTGTAATCCCAACGGGAATATTAATTTGCAAAATTGTGTTTTTAAAGTGAGGCCATAAAAAAATTGCGTAGGATAATATTCTGCGATCTTGGTGGAAATTGATGGTCGACATTTAAACTAATTAATCTATCTCCTCTCAAATTATCTTCAAAAGTTCACAGTCTCTACTGCAGAATGAGCTCTAGTGCCATATTGTTGAAAATACTCTTGTTGTAGTTCTATATCATCAGTTTTCTAAAAATTTTGTACAAAACTGTATATACTACTATGCCTCTAAAAACTATGTAGGTAATATATTATTATGTACACGTCAAATTTTAAACAAATACTTTCATTGTACAGCCAATACAGCTGAAGAATGGAAAATCTAGAAAGGGTCATACTGGTCAAAAAGCAATATTCCCATAAAGTGAACGATGGTGCGTTATATTTTATGTTCATTAAATTGTTGATCCATTTTGTTAAGGTAGGTAATATAAATGTAAATCAGTTTTTAGAATTATAAAGAAATTAATTTTCCGCAGCGTTAGGTAAATTACCATTTCCAAATCGTCTGAATTTGAAATTTTCCTGGATAGTTGTCCTATACATAACGTAATCGCTGTGAGAGTGATAAAATGCGAATTTTGATAACAAACGGGTAGACCCCAATTATAGCCTCTTAATCTACTGATCACCAGACTTAACTCCGCTACTCAAACTTCCGAAAGTTAAAGAACTCAGCTAGGAGTTCAAGAAAAAATATTCTTGTGCAGAGTGAAAAAAACAGTAAATACATGAAATGTGTCAAATAACTTGAGAAAAGGGAAAAGTAAATGAGATTAATTCCCATTCACTGTTATACGTCATCAGAAATTATGGATATGAATTTCGATCTTATTGGGTCTCATCAGCATGGCATATCTGACGACGAACAACAATGAACGAGAGCCTTGGCTTGTTTTCTTGCCAGGAGAAATAGTGGTGATATATAGACTGTCCTCTAGTGAGCATAAATAGAACTCGTCGTGTTCCAGCGGGTTTGACAATGTCAGCAAACGCTATATGTCGTTCTTGCAGCACGATTATCATATAATTAGGCGATATCATAACCGGACCTTTATTCATGAACGGCCATATTACAGTGGCGGCTCGTGGGTGTATTACATGAGTGGGTACAGGGTGTGTCAGTAGGATTACTCGTTAGCTACCAATGGCACCGCAGGCGAAAATTTTTAAAATGTTCAAGATCATGCGTTTTACTGAAATTTTCAAATTTCAAATTTCAACGAAAAATTCTTTTATACAAAAATA
This sequence comes from Aromia moschata, assembly GCA_029963805.1. Taxonomy (NCBI): domain Eukaryota; kingdom Metazoa; phylum Arthropoda; class Insecta; order Coleoptera; family Cerambycidae; genus Aromia; species Aromia moschata. Next base: position 139,799 of record JAPWTK010000778.1, on the reverse strand, counting down.
TAGACTTTCACAAGAAATATTTTTGGGATTTGGTAACTTTTTGAAATAATATTTAATCACGAATATTGAGAGCATAAATATATTAAGATAAAATAAAATAGTAATAGGTAATAGGTAAAATTGATATAGGTGTCTTACCGTTATTTGTAGAGGAAATCAGTTCGCCTGACATTGTTGACAAAAATGTAATACAATTAATTATTTGGTTTAAAATATGCCTGTTTTATCCACATTTTAATTGTTACGTCTTATATTTTCACGATAAGCACAATCAAGCTGTTGCCTTATGTCTACATTTCCCAACACACTAAAATCTAAGATTTTATGTAAATGTTTTTCATTGTAGCTAACATGTTTCTTGGCTCATTCATTTAAATGTTTTAAATCACTCACCCCTTCTTGAGTCCATGTACTTCGGTTGCCATGTACTAAACAAATAAAACAAAACAGTTTGTTTATTTTAGGACACCCACATAACCACTTAAATCTGTCGTAGACACTACTATTAAAATTTCGTGAATAATTTCGCGATTTTCCTACGTCTGTTTTGGAAATAATCAAATCGGGTATCGTTTAATTTCCTAACGTTTAATTTCCTAACGCCTTCCTAACCGTTTAATTTCCGTTCGGATCTCGTATGTAATATCTTTATTAGTCAATAAAAAGTCCTCCGAATTCATTTTGAAACGTTTCTCAATCAAAAACAGTAAAAACACACTTCTCAGCGAAGAAAATAAACAAAAACGGTCACTCAACAAGTGTGACCCGTTCAGCTGATTTTCGATCGATTTAACGACGTCTTGTGTGCAATCGTTCGCCTAACTTTACCAGTCACCAAAAAAAGCCCGATTAAAAACGAGGGCTGGTAAATTGTGTGCGCCAAATGCGAGAAATACGGTGACTCGGAGAGAATACGGAGAGAGTACGGTGGCTCGGTGCTCGATCGATAGTCTGTCATATATATGTGATAAAAATCATTATTTGTGGTACAAAAGGAATAATAATTAGAATATGAATAGTTTGTCGTATACAATTAATTGATTTTATTGTAACAGTAATTTATAGTAAATTAACACAAAAGAAATATTTTCTATTGAAATTTGGGCTTAGCACGTGCCCCTATGCCCTTTATCACCAGCCGTCACTGCCATGTTACTGGGAAGGTTAATTATTTAAATATGCTTCGAGACGTAGTTGACATACTTGTCGCAGAATCACTAGAAAATCAGATTGCTCAACACGTCAAACGTTTCCTCCAGAAAGACACCTACTCCACTGTCAACAAGATGGTGCACCTACGCGCACTAAGCGCTGGACCTGCACCCGATTGGTTGAATGTCACATTCCCTGACAGATGGGAGGAAGAAGAGGACCGATAGAATGGCAATGGAAGTGCAAGATCCCCTGATCTCAATCCCAATGATCTCTTATGGGGTTGTCTGAAATCACTAGTTTATAAAATAGCGCTACTAAACATCGAAGATCTACAAAATCGTATAATAGCTGCGCGTAGGCCTATCAGGGGGGGAACTTTTCAAAAGTTTGCGCGAAGAATTTGAACACCGTCTTTAATGCTGTATGGAAATAAATGAATATTTTGAACAATTATTAAAATAAAATCACTTTAGGTTACTTCTGTTAATGTTTGCTTTCGAACAGGTGTCACTTTGTTTTTTATAATGTAAAGGGCAATAAACAAGTTTTTGTTAACTCTGTAGTTTCATGCCAATACATTTCTCAAATCTGAACCGATTCCCAAAAATGACACATTGATGTAGTCGCGACGCCATCCACTGGCTTTCAAACGATGTATCACAAATGAAGTAGTTCCATTTAAGATTTTAAAGTTGGGGTTGTTAGGGGTCCGGGGATGATCATATCAAGATGCTTTGAGTACCAAAAAAGTTCCACCGGAACAAAAATCGACGCGTCTCGGCGAATTCTAAAATAAACTGCTCGTCAAAATTAGCGTAACATTTTTTAGATTACCACCATTTGCGTTCTATCGAGTTAGATACTTGCGGTTTTTAATTTTTGTTAGCCTACAGGGTTTTCATTCCCCGAAGTTGAAAGTTGATTGTGACTTAAACGGTTCGCCGTCCACACCCCAAAAAACCAACCCCATGTCGAAATTTTAATTCGCACAATTTTGACGGTAATTTCAGAGACCTACAAGATAGACTAAGCAGGACGCCGTCGGATAAAAACTCCATCCCGACACACATTAAGACCTCCTCAATATGTTCTGCGTATTTGGTCGATGCCCCGTCTTTTCAACCCATTTCCAGACCCCGTAAACCACCCCTTTTTGATTTGATTGACCTCTGTTGAGCGAATCCATTGATCTTAATACTGCCTAATATAAGTTAATTCCCAGTGGCGTATCAGGAGGAATTTCTTCTTTAAAATCAATACTAATTGTTCACAATGACGATTAATTGCGTTACCTGTAAATTAGTAATACAGGAAGAAGAAGAAAGTTTATATTGTGACAGCTGCCAGGTTGTCACTCATGCAAATATCAAATGTTCTGGAGTATCTGCCACCGAAGTAAGGGCTATTACTTTACAGAAAAGAAACCTGTTGTACTTCTGTCAAGATTGTCGATATGCTTTTAAAAATGTTCCAAAATCTATTAGAGAAATGAAAAACATGCAAAATGAAATTGATGATCTGAAAGAACAAATTAAAGAACTTAAACAAAAAAAAACAGAACCAGCACAGGATTTCGAATCCATGATTTATGAATATGAAGATAGAAAAGTGAGGGCTAGGGACGTAATGATATTTAACTTACCAGAATCTCAAGCTTATAATGTCCAAGAACAATGTAAAGAAGATACGTCAACTACAAAAAATATTTTAGGTGCAGTGATAGACCCATAAAAAATTAAGAAAACACTTAGGGTCGGGAAGACTTGATCTAAACCAAGACCAATAAAAGTAATCTTAGATTCGGAAAATGATGCTATTCATGTTTTAAAAAATAGTAAAACAATTACTATAGTAATTTTTAAAGTGTAATATATAGACAGTTGTCCTGATAATAGTGTTTTGTTTTTATCTTTATACATTTACTATATATGTATATAGACAGTACCGCCAATGTTTGTAATGTACCACCTTACATGACAACAATAACAACATTGATTGAGTCCTGATGAAGGAGAAATAAAAGCTCCGAAACGTTGGCAAAAATCGAATAGTTGTTATTTATTCCTGGACCTAATCCAACCAAAACAAAAAAAACTAACAGAAAAGAAGGTCGCTAAATTCCCCACAGACAAATTATTATATTGTTCTTTGGTCAGATCCTAATTGGAATATTGTTCAGTAATTTGGAACCCTTATTATAATAATCAGAAAGAACAAATAGAAAATGTCCAGAATAAATTCCTAAGTGGATGTGCATACAAAATGAGATACGTTTGGGGGTCCTATAACTATAACTCTGTTAGAGTCCAACTTAATTTAAATTCCCTTGAAAACAGAAGGATAATATCTGATGTTTGTTTTTTTGAGCAAGATAATCACAAATAAAACTAGTTCACCCTCTTTGTTATCCAGAATAAATTTCAGTACCTTATGTAAAACTAGGAATTTCGACTTATTATGTGTTCCATTCCACACCACAAACTATGCCTTTAAAAATCCATTAAGTAGACTATTAAGATGTGGTAATAGATTCAAAAATAGATGCGATGTATTTGATTCAGTCGAAAACATAAAGAGAACATTATATAGAGTCTTAAATTAAATGAAATTGTACACCTAATTGTAATAATTAATATACTTTTTAGTGTAATTTGTAATTCTTAATGGGGTTACCCGTAAATAAATAAATAAATAAATAATAAATTGTTGTGGGGTACCACAACTCACTTTCACCCATTGACAACTCAATCGCCCCTCCAGGCGATATCCACACCGACCTCCCACTCACCCCCTCTTGTTCCGCCCCTGTAGAAGGCTGCGTAGGACGTCGTTTTATCTCGAATTCATGTCATGACATTACTTGAAGGCTTTTGAAGTTGGCAGAACACACTGCGGACGGCCGATTGAGCGCCAAAAGTGATATTCCAACTCCAAATCCACCGTATACCGTGAGTTGTAAGCAGGTCTTGATGCGTGGGATGACTCAGAAAGCTTTTCTGATGATGCTTGAATTATTGTTGGCACACTCCGAGTCGCATGTCTCCTTCAAATCCGCTCTTGCGGGCCATTACCCTCTTTTTTTTGACCACCTCCAAATATTTTTTGAGTTAAGTTGAGTTGAACCTTCTTTGGCACTTGTGTGAAGACAATCGCCAAATTCATAAGAGATGCTTGGTACGCGCAACAAGTGTTCTTTGGCACTTTGTTGCATGAACTCTCAACTGGGCTAGCACCAATCAAACAGCACCTTTCTCCACTAATTTTACGAGCGAAAGAAAGCATGTTTAGGTGACGAATTCAAATTTCGAAATGGAGTTGGTTTTTGGAGTATGGACGGCAAACCGTTTAAATCACAACGTAACACCTTGGGGGCATTAAAACCAATCCTATTGGCTACCGTAAAATTAATTGTAGGCTATTAAAATTAAATCTAATAGAACGCAAATAGCGCTAATCTAAAAAGTGTTACGCTAATTTTGATGAGCAGTTTATTTTGCGGTTCTCAAATTATAGGGGGTGGTAAGTTTTGAAGTGAATACTGTAACGGTATTTATTTTAAATACCGTCACATTCTTATTTTTATGTCATTAATTGGTGAAATCACACCTTAACCAGTTGACCCCTAAGTGAAACGAACGCACCTCGTGAAATGTTAAACGAACGCAACTAATAACTAATGCCATTCTACGATATCAGTGGTAACTTGTTGACAGAGATTCGATCATTTTTTGTGTTATGGTAAAGTTATAAATACGGATCGACAGAAGGAGCGTCCCTTCTTCTTGACCTATCTTCTTAACTTAGCGGTTGTGATAAGCGAGATTTCAGTTTAGTCCACGTGTGGTAAGTGGAGCAATTCATTAATTAAATTTGTTTATATCTTTGCAATCACTTTTGCATTTAATGTTTGCTGCTTAATTTGTATTTCTAATATTTCAGTTATCGTTGCTGAATGCGTATTTTTTGCATTCCGTAAAGTATTTTTTTGTTTATTAAGGAAATTAGCACGTGTATTCAGATAGGTTAGATTCACCTACTCTGGAATTTATCGTTCGATTCCAGTAAGGAATCGAAATTATCGTTTTGTAAGAAAGCAGACCCTGTGGTTTCTGTATGTTTTAGGTATTCCCAGCTTGGGAGAAGATAGCTGTGTGGCAATTTAAATAGAGACCCTACTTTTCCGCAGTCGAAGGACGAGTTTTCGTGGTCGTTGGCCAAATCTGATTTGCACTGCAAAAAAGACGAATGATCGTTGCAACCTGCAAATTTTGTTCGAGGTAAGTGGTTTTGTATTTCTGTTTAAAAAGTAATAATTTGTTGAAACCTCACTGCGCCTCGAACATTTTTGCCAAACGTTCAACGGGGTGCTCTACAGGTGCCCACAACTGTCACTGTTCGTCGCTGACGAAAGTGCTAATTTTTCTTTAGATTTTTCTTTAGTTTCCGTACCTTGAAGCAGCAAGTGTTAACTGCCTGATTTTTAATTGAATTTTTTATTGCTCTACTTATCGCAAACAGTGGCGTGGTTAAAATTGAAGTCTCAGCTTAATTAGGGTTTTTTTTTTTGGTTAAATTTTCTTTTGGGTCATATTGTTGCAAATTTTTGATTAATTAATTACCTGAGCCTTGTAAATTTTGTATGATTAATTACTCTTTGGTTTATATAACTTCAATTTAACAGATACCCACTGTTTTCGAAATCTCAGTAGAACAGCACTGATTCTGTTTGTTTCAATTTTGTATGTGACACCTTCTGGACAAACGGCCAGCAACCAGGGAACGAACACCTCGACCAGTGACGTACAAGGAGGAGTGAAGTATTAAAGTCACCGCAGTACTGCCGGTAGCAACTCCAGGACCATCCGCACTACCTCCGGAAGCCACTCTCCACTGGGTTTAAGTAAGACCGTTTCATTGTACCCTGCCGGTCCAAGTAAAGTTGTAAAATCAGTGCTCCATTAACCTAGTCATTTTAACTGTACAAAAATTTTTTTGGGTAATATATATTTTTTATAGTTTTATATTTGAATTTTATTCTGTCTCCATCTATACCAAGAAAGCTTTCAACCATCTTCTCGTTACCTTTATCGAATTAGAGTACATTTTGGTATTTTTATTTAAAAAATATCTGGCGCCCAAAGCCACGATCAAAGTTTTTCATAACCAGGGGGAACCTACCCCTTGACCGCTGTGCTGCCGGAGCTACGGTCAATATATTTCCTCTCAGCTTAGCCAATTGAGCTAAGGAAAGATGTTGCAACACGTTGTATAATGTAAATACAATGTGTAATGTGTAGAGACAGGATCAGTTTTGTGTAGAACTAACAGTACAGGGTGGGCCTAGGGATCCAATCAGTGTTGTGCAGAGGAGATAGATACTAGGCCCCGAGCACAGGCCCGGTACTTTTAGTCCGAGTTAAGGCATATACTTACCATTTCACAGTCTTTTCGACTAGTTAATTAATCGGTCTTAACCGGAAGTAAAAGGCCCGGCTCTACGACTTTGACTAAGAAGTAGTTGACGTTACTTGCACCTTGTATACTCGTACTCGCAGTAGGCTCACTCGAATTTGTCAAATGTTTTGTGTTAGTTAAATGCACTTTAATATGCAAATAGTAATGTATTACTTAAACCTAGTCCTCATAAGTACGAATTGCAAACGACGATATGTTACACGTGACAGTATTTCGCAAAACATAAGTAGTTTAGTGGGTCTTTCTCTCTAAAGCGGATTTCGTCTGTAATCTGTCTTACTTTTAAAACTATTTCTAACTAAAATAATTTTGCTTTCCGTGTTATGACAATTGTGGGTTACTTAGAGCTGAAAACATTTCAAAAATTAGCTATAATGCAAAATAAAGTATAATTGGCATAGTAAAAAGATAAAACAGTCACCAGAAGTTTACGTCATCTCAGTTTTGAAATGATTTAGACCAACCACATTCACGTGATAAATGCAATTCGCCGTTATAAGGACTAATATTTACTCATGCGACAATGAACCGCATTGTTTGCATTACTCTGCAAGATAGTTGTCTGAAAACGATATATTTTTATTAAAAGTTCACGTAGATAAACACGTAGAAACACTAGAAGATGTAACATCCAATACATGTAAAATTAGATAGATAACTAAAATATTTATATTCATGTACTCGTAGGAGGTTTCTGATCTATAAACTAGTAGATATGTAGAGTATTTCTGAATATGGGAGGTCCCAGTGGTCAGATGTAACCTTGTGTGACGTATGACATCACACAATAGTTCATTTCAAGCGTTGGCTCTAATGGATTCATTCGCTCGAAATTCATTCACCACGCAATACGACACACAATACATGCTGAGGCCTTATCTGTTAAATATCTGCATATATTGAAGTTCTATGAAATTATATGAATTTCGGAAATGATTCCGAGCGGGACCTGCTTCCAAAAAACAGCAGGTGTTCCGACTCCTATAGTGGGTCAAATATGTTGTCGGTATTATTCACATTAGTGCGAAGCCATGTGCTGCAATGGTCCAGCCGAAAATAACTCGAAAGCAAGACATCGTCCAAGGGTGATAAACTTTACCCCTGTTTTCATGTGCAAAAAAATTGTTTTGAAATTGCTATGCTGAAAAATGATCCTGTGTAATGTGTAAACACATTCGTGCGCATGCGTATACAGATACTCAAGTATTCGGCCTCCCTTCTATTTCTAAGAACGAATGTACAAAACACAAATTCACAATTAAGTGAGACTGCATAATATGCGTAAATACGTTCCTCCATTACTCCTTGATTAAAGGATAATTACAAAGTAGACGCAGAATAAAACATTCGCTGGGATTACCCGACCAACGCGTTTGACATATGAAAACGGACACACAAAAGTATTCGGCCAGTTAATTATGCAAAGCTGTGGTAGGTAATGCAAGTGGAGATAGTAGTCGCAAATAAAATGCCAAAAGTATGCGAAATCACCGTACCAGAGACAGCATCTTATCTCCTTAGCAAAAAAAAGATATTGCACAGCGTAAAATTAGCAGAGACACAGACATACCACGAAGTACTGTACAGAGTATGATAAAAAAATATGAAATCGATAAAACGGTAATAAATACAGCACGATCACGGCGACCCAAAATATTAACTCAAAGATGAAAGGCAAATTCTCTAACAAATAAAAGAAAATCCAAGTACTAATGCTAGAGAACAATACAGAACAATACGTGCTGAGATTCAGGAGAGTACTGGAAAGAATATTAGTACTGAGACAGTGCGTCGAACCTTAAGAAAAAAGCGCTACCACGGCCGAGTTGCCCGAAGGAAACCCTGGATTAGTAAGGTCAACAGACAAAAAAGACTCACGTTTGCTGACCAGTATGTGAATGAGCCTGAAACTTTCTGGGATCAGGTTATATTTAGCGACGAATGTAAATTTGAGATATTTGATTCGTCCAGACGACAAATTGTATGGAGAAAACCTGGTACATCGTTAAATAAGGAAAACTTAAAACCTACCGTAAAACACGGCGGTGGATAGCTCATGGTGTGGGGCTGAATGGCGGCTGCAGCAGTGGGTAACCTTCATTTTACTGAAGGAATATTGAACCAATATTGTTATATTGATATATTGAAGCATCATTTACAGGCAAGCGCCGAAAAATTGGGATTGGGCGATCATTACATATTTCAAAAAGATAATGACCCCAAGCACTGTGCCCGTAAAACGCGGGAATGGCTGCTACATCATGTACCGATAATTGAAAACACCGCCGCAATCGCCCAGTACTAACCCTATCGAGCACTTATGGTCACATCTAAAACGATCTCTGCAAAATAAACGAATTACCAATAAAGAAGAGTTAAAAAATCATCTCTCAACAGAATGGAGTAATGTGACCCGTAAACTGATGCATTCAATGCCAAATAGGCTGAAAGCTATTCTGACTTCTAAAGGATACCCGACAATATATTAGATGTGCCGTTTTAAATTGTTTGTACCTTTCCTATTTTATTTTTCTTGTGGTGGCCGAATAAATACTTTTGTGTCATATAAATTGGACATTATCGTGTTTTGTCGGCAGTTTTTAAATTGTGTCTGTTTTGATTACATTTTTGATGTGGTATAATAAAGCAGTAAAGCATAATGTTCATACATCATTGTGTTAATTTCTCTTGTTTATCAGTCAGTGATAACTATTTCTTGTATGTAAATTTATTAGCAATATCTAGGGTGGCCGAATACTTTTGTGAGTATCTGTATTACATGCACGTTTCAACCATCCACTGTGCGACCGGGCTGGTCCTGTTCGCAAAATGGAACATCTATGCTCGAATTTATAGTCGTCGAATTTGTTTAATCCCGAAATATCCAAGCCGGCTGTTTTTACGGACGGCACGGGGTTACGTAACATAAATTTCTTGCGCGCCGTGGTACGCAGGCATTATTAAATCGCCTATCGGTGTTTTTTCTCCGATACACGGGCAATCATCGATCAGAGCAAAACGCGAAACAAAAAAAGGCACGGCATAGAAAGTGCGTAGCGACCGCGGTCAAACGCGAACCGGGCCGACTTTAACAGCCCAGTGATTCTTCACTTTCCATTATTCGGTTTCGGTTTCGTTTCGAACGGGCCGGGGCCGGCCGGCTGACCCGACGAGCTGCGATAGCGCCTTAACTGCCATAGACGAATTGCCGGCACACATTGAGCTGGCACAAATTCGAATACGAAATGCTTTGAAAGAGGTAAACCATGAAATGTGTGCGTTTCCTAATAAGAAGGCCTTATTAGTTCTTTAAATGCACATTTTTGACAATTAGAATTAAAAACACATTTTTGACAATTAGAGAACGGGAAATCCAATCCATATCCTGGCTCAAAGAAAAGGTTTGTCTGTTCTTTTGTGGGCTTTTGTTCAAACATCCTGATTTTGGGGTTTTAGGGTCGCCAATTCAGTGGCGAAGCGTACAGGTAGACAAGGTAGACATTGTCTACCCAAAATTATTTCCCTTTTTTTGAATAAAAATATTTATGTATTTTCATTTTCCAATTATTGTATTCAAATTAATTTTCTGATGCCGACCGACCGAAATTACATAATACTATGGAGACATCCAAAAAAAACGTCATCAACTCTGGCTATGAACGAAAGAGATAGAAATAGCAGTCATGTCTAAGCTTTTCGGTTATGTCAAACTTTTGACAAGTGACTGTCACAATTTGTAAAATAAACAATAACTGTCATATGATGCGACAGTTTTGACAAGTAAATAAGGTTATAAATTCGAATAAGAATAGAAATACGTCTTTTTTCCTTGGCCAACTTTAATGAGGTTTTTTTTTGGATGTCTCTATACAGGGTGAGTCAAACTTAACGCGACAAACGAAAGGTACGGATAGGGCATGTTATTTTAAGCAAAAAAGTTCTAATAAACATGTGTCCGGAAATGCTTCCTAAGAACGCTACGGACGTTTAAAGATGGCCGGCCCAAATTGGTTTTCTTGCCTTTATTTCAAAAACTGCTTAAAATAATTGGTTTAACGTAACAAAACAAACTAAAATTTTACAAAAACGCTCGAATGTCCACCATCATTTTCAATGCAAAGTTGACATCTGCGAATGACTGATTAATTCACTCCGCTGCCTTATTAATTAAAAAGAGAAGCAGGCCTTGATAACAATTGAAAGTGTTTGTTTGACAGCCTTGTTTGACGTGTCGATTGAATTCAATTTGTCACTAATTTTAAGCTAGTTTATGAGTAAATTGCGGAAACATGCCAAATACCTACACTACAAGTGAATATGCGGATATTGTGTTTGTTTACGGGTACTGTGATGGTTTGCGCGTGTGAATGAGTACGCCCGAAGATTTCCTGAGAAGAGTGCCCGACAAAGCGGTATTTACTAGAACATTTCAAGATTAAGAGAAACGGGACAACTTCTTCGAAATCGCGAGCAGACGGTATTTTTGCACCCCTTCATAATAACGAAGAACAGAAAATATCCTAGAACACTTCGATCAAATACCTTCAAGTAGCACGAGGAATGTTCTTTGCAATTAGGCTATTCCCAGAGCATTGTGAACTTTGTATCATTGTATCATTTGCAGAAAGTTCAGAATTTGCTTCGTGAAGACCTACCTCGAAGAAGAGAATTTTCAGAGTGGTTCTTGGAACAAATAACAAACGATGCTTCTTACTATCGGAAGGATTTGGACGACGAGGCAACTTTTACCCGTAGTGGTATCTTTAACCAACATAATGCGCAATTTGGGCCCATGAAAACCCGCATGCTGTAAAAGAACAACATTTTCAACATGAATTTTCGTGCAACGTTTGGATGGGGTTATGCGACGATACACTCATTGGTCCAATTTCTGCCTCCAAGACTAAATGGTCCGGCCTTTCTTCATTTCCTGGAAAATGAATTTGAAGCAATATTAGATGACATGCCTCTAATTGTAGAGCAAACAGGTGGTTCCAGTTAGACGGTTGCCCAGCCCATTACACTCTACTAGTGCGGCAATGGCTTCACAACCATTTTTCAGGAAGATGGATTGGTCGCGGTCGAGACTGTCCCCGTCCTTGGCCTCCGCATTCCCCGGACTTAACCACTATGGATTTTTATGTTTGGGGCAGAATGAAGAGCAAAGTTTATGCTGAGCCCGTCAACGACGAAGCTAGTCTCCGAGCGAGGATCTTGCAAGCTGCCCAAGAAATACCACTAGCGGAGGTCGTGCAGCCGCGCAATCAGCCATTCGCAGATGTCAACTTTGCATTGAAAATGACGGTGGACATTTCGAGCAGTTTTTGAAATAAAAGGCAAGAAAATCAATTTGGGCCGCCATTTGAACGTCCGTAGGCTTTAGGAAGCATTTCCGGACACATGTTTATTAGAACTTTTTTGCTTAGAATAACAGCCCTATCCGTACCTTTCGTTTGTCGCGTTAAGTTTGACTCACCCTGTATATTATATCATGTTATTTCAATGTCCTGTTATCTGTTCTCTTAATTCTCTAAATTCTCAGTAACTAATCTAGTCCGACGCGACATTAAGTAATAGCCGGCTAATTATTTCCGAATTTGGCTATCCTATTTGGCAGCGGCAGGCGATTGGGTAGCACACCGCGGTGGCATATCCGCGGAAATTGGGCCGATATCATAACATAGTATAAAACAAAGTCGCTTCCCGCTGTCTGTCCCTACCTATGTATGCTTAGATCTTTAAAACTACGCAACGGATTTTGATGCGTTTTTTTTTAATAGATAGGGTGATTCAAGAGGAAGGTTTATATGTATAATACATGCCTAATATAGTAGAGAAGCACTGATAATTTTAGAGGTTTCTAATGTGATGTCGTAAACCGTGCGAAGCCGGGGCGGGTCGCTAGTGCAAGTATGAAAGACAAAACATCATTTGCCTACAATAGTCGACGAGCTAAGTATTGCGCTGCTGTCCCGTCTGTATACGGCGGAATTGGACGTATGCGAATGCGCGAATGCAATATGTAGTCAACTGCAATTGTTGCAATAATCCGCTCCTCCGCTCACCGCGCGTCAATTTGAGTTTGTAGCTTATTCTTATTATATTATATTTTAATTTTCTATTTATTCTGGGTTGTGTTTTAAATTGGTCATTGCTTTAATTGTTTCGTTGTGCGTTGTGTAATAAATAATAAATATTGAAAATAGGTAATAAAATGACAAATATAGAAGATCCTATCGTTTACGTTAAAGAACATGTTTTTTCTTCCCTATCTCTAGAAGAAAAGTTGAATTTAAAAAATTCCCAAAAGCGACCTGACTTGACTCTATCGCAAAAAGACTCGTAAATTCCAAATAGGTTGGTATGAATCTTTTACTTGCTTGACTGGAAGTGTAAACACGAATGCAGTTTTCCTTATGTTCTTTTTTGGTGGAGAGGAAGTCTGGACAAAAGATGGTGTGGATATTATAAAAAAAATTGGTTCAAAAAGCTAACAAACATGCTGCCTCAAAAAGACATATTACCTGCGACGAATTTTTTTATATGCTGGGAAAGGTGCGCATAGATCATGCTCTCATTGAAGCAACAAAAATAAACGCTTTGCAACGTAATGAAAAAGTTGTAAAAAATAGGCACATTGTTGGACGATTAATTGATGTGGTGTGTTTTTTGGCGAAACAAGAACTTGCATTTAGAGGACATCACGAGACTGCTGATTCAAAAAATAAAGTTATATATTGTATGTTTTTTTTGCTAAACATATCGCGTATCATACGATATGAAACAAATCCCTATTTTTTGGGAAATTATTTTTGGAAATACAAGATCTACTTGCTATGGAAGAGTCTGCTATGAAAGACCACTTGGAAATCAGTTCAGTTTGCAAAGGAACATAGAATGTCTACCCAAGAAAAAATCTCACGCTTCGCCACTGCGCCAATGACGAATCTGAAGTCAGATTTTAAAAATTCAAGATGGTGGATCCAATATGGAGGACAAAAATCAAGATGGCTACGAATTTTTTTAATTAAATCAATTGTGAAATAATAGCTCTATCCATTTATTTTGGGCATCATTGATTATGATTGCTAATGACAAATGTGATATCAGATTTTTGGAATTCAACATGATTCAGTTGCATAAATTCATAAACTGGTGCAATCAAGATACCAGTGATAAAAAGAATATATATGAGCTATTTACCTGGGAAGAGCACTGTTGTTATTATGATGCCGAATTGAGATGTGTCCATATAATGTGTCAAAATAAATTCGAAATACCAAAATGTCCTACTATCACTTGACTTTATCATGTGATGAATATATCTCATTTTGGTGTCATTTGCAGCATCGTTACGTGATCAGCAATTTCAATCGACCTCAACAAATGATGGTTTCCCAAAAAGGAGTGGAAAATCTGATAACAATGATGAAAATATGTACTGAAGAGTTCGTATATCGATTTTTTGTTTCTCGCCATCTTGAATCCGCCATTTTTAGTTATAAAAAGTTAAAATCAAATACGTAGTTAAAGTCGGTGACGTATATTTTTCCATTATTTGTATCATTTTTATATTATAAGTTGACATCCTGAATCCGTTATATTGAATCCGCCATTTTATATTCACCATTTTGAAATGTAGAGGTCTAATTCACAATTATTAACTCCAAACCACTCCTCTACATATTTTCATTACTATAATCCATTTTTCGCATCAACAACTGCTAACTTGCATCCGCCATTTTGAATTTCAAAACTCTAATAACAAATTCGTGAAGAGCGATATCAAAACTTACTAGGACAATTTTTTCTCGTCAAGAAATTGAATTTTTTGTGGAAAGGAAGTGGAAAAATATAACATTAACGTTACTTTTCCGGACGGGAAACCAGTATACTGACCCAACCCATGATCAACACTTTACCCATGATCAGTCGGTGACATAAGATACTTTTTTTATGTATTTTCTTAGAGGGATCTTAAGCCCCATATACCTGTCCTGTAAAGCTTAATGTCGAAAATAGTTCTCGGAGCGTGTATATATGAATTTTTTACGAGAAAACGGTGCGGCATGCGACAATTACATAAAACAGGTCTATACAGTGTCCTTCATTAAGTATCATATATACGCATCATATAATTTTTTTTTAGTTAACTTTCTTGAAATTTAACTTTGGGGTTAACGATGAAAACTAACTAGAGCTCGGAGGTTAATAATAGATGCGTACTCTACAAGAGGCGGCTCCAGGATACCACTCTAAGTAACGTTATGAAATGTTCAACAGGTCTTACCTGTTATACATCTGATGGTGTTTGTTGTAGCCCAACTAATCGTCAAAGGAGCAATATTCACAATACAGAACTTGCAGACAGAACAGAACAGCAACCAACGCTATAATTATGGGCACGGGTAGCCGAGTGTGTTAAAGCGCCGTCTTTCCAGTCGCGATACCTCTGTGCGCGTTGTTCAAGTCCCGGCCGGGGTAGCGATTTTTAATTGTCTCGCTTTCTCCGTCAGGGCTTCATATGCAACCACTAATACACTAGTGTATAGGTGTGGATGCATAGATGCCAATCCAACCGCACATGCCCTAGATTTGGTAATGTTCTGAGTTTTCTGGGGTTTCCTCACGAACTGTAAAGCAAATGCGTTACCGAAATAATCTTAAGTCGCTCCCAGTGCGCCATGGCAAATAATAATAATAGCCACTCCTTCCCCGCACAGGTCCCTGAGAGGACCTAAGGGGTTACTCTCTAATTATAGGGTGAGTATTATTATTATAACGTGTCTGTATTGCCACTCGAGTTACCACAATTTATTAGTAACATAGATTAAATTGGTATATGTCTTTTTTAGGCGCCGGCCAGCCTCCTTCATTTAGCAACCGTCGCATCTGACAGTAACAGCAATACATGGCGTTTATTCATTTCCTCGCCCTAGTGACTGTAGACTGCTAGTTTCACACTATCTAATTGTTTCTGAATTTCTGCTTTCTAACGCCCTTGAAGCTATCAAATACCCTTGCATGGCTTTTGCCTCATCCAGTCCCCCAACCACTACGTTAGCTATGTTCTGCCCTTTAACATCCGTCGTTTCGTCAACACTAAACCTAAGGCTGTAAAATTGGTACTACTAGCCGCTATCTTCATGACATTTTGGGAACTAGTTACTACACCCAACAAGGGCTGGATCGCCTCTGCAAAAGAATTACCCGTGTTAGACCCATGTTGTGGAGAGATCGTTCTTATTTCCTCTTGCACGATAACGCACCAACGCATACCGTGGCGACTAACAGTCAATTTTTGGCCAAAAAAATGTTTCTGTGCTCAGCCGTCCACCGTACTCGCCTGATTTGAGCCCCTCTGACTACTCCCTGTTCTCCAAATTTTTGGAACTGCCATTTTTTTCAACATTAATGTTTTTGAATAATTTTGTGTACTTCTCTAGAGAATGTAATTTATTTTAATAAGCAATTTGAGTATTTGTTGTACGGCAAGATTTGCAAAAGTTATTTTGTAGGCCGCAGACGTCCCCAAGAAAAGAAGTACAAGCCACTTCTTATATATTTTATGAACTTACAGGCTCTAAAAACTACCTACTCGAACGAGGTCACTTTTGGCATCTGTCAAATTTGATTTTTCCAAAAAATGATTCTTGTACAAATGTTGCATGACGACAAATTGCAAGAAAGTTATGTTCAACAAGATGGAGCTTGTCCGCAGACTACTAGGGAAACAATTAATTGTATAGGCGAATTTTTCGAAGATCGTTTATTTAGTTTGTACATGCAATATTTCTCCCTAAATCTTGCGATTTGACCCCCTACGATTGTTTTGTCGGGCCTTATCTAAATAATTCAATTTATGAAACTCCCGTTGGCCAAATGGATGAGGTTTAGCAACATATTTCCAAAAAATTGGAGGAATTAATGGACCACCGTGGATATTGCGGCACATTATTGGCACAGTTAAAATAAGAGCTCAAGTGTATATAAAGACGTACGCCATCTTCTTTAACAGTATCTTATTTTTTCGAAAATATAGTTTCTTTTTGATAAAGCTTTTTATTTATGTTCTTTATATACCTAGACGAGGAAATTTAGTATTCCACCTCCAAAATTTCCGCAGTAAGATGGATTTTGACGTAATTAGGCTCGTTGGATTCCTTGTAAAATTTAGAAAAAAATGTTACCTATTTTTGTCATATACAAATCAGAAACTGCATTACTGCACCTAAAAAAATGCATTTTTGGGGGTGCAATTTTTCCAGCTAATTAAAAAAAATCATAATTCGAGAATACATTGTCGAAACGGGCTGAATATGGTTACTCGGGTTTTTTTTGGGTCGCTGATCACGAATGTGATGTCAGAAATTGACCCCGATGAACCTGGGGACCCGGAACCCTGGTCACCAGGCCCATCCCCGAGGTTTTCCGTCGAATTCGGCCTGAAACAACGAAAATGGTTACTCGGGGGCTTTTTGGGGTCACTGATCATGAATACGTTGCTAGTTTTGTTGCCCATTACACCTGGAGGACCAGGAACCCTGGTCACCAGGCCCATCCCCGAGGTTTTCCCTCGAATTCGACCTGAATCTAAACGAAAATGGTCACTCGGGAACCGTTTCACTTGGAAAATCTGTTACACCGAACCAGGAACCCTTCCACAAGGGTTCCTGGTTCTCCAGGTATAACGTACAACAAAACTAACAACGTATTCATGATCAGCGACCCCAAAACCCCCCGAGTAACCATTATCGTTTAGTTTCAGGCCGAACTGGAGGAAAACCTCGGGGATGGGCCTGGGAACCAGGGTTCCGAGTCCCCAGGTTCAGGGGGGTCAATTTCTGACATCACATTCGTGATCAGCGACCCCAAACACCCCCGAGTAACCAAATTCAGCCCGTTTCGACAATTTATTCTCGATTTATGATTTTTTCTTTAATTGGCTGGAAAAATTGCATCCCAAAAATGTATTTTATTTGGTGCAGTAATGCAGTAGTGCAGTTTTTTATGCTAAATTTCCTCGTCTAACCCATTCCATAATGTGACAGCATCGACGATTCAATAAGATTATAAACTTAACATTAAGAATAGAAATTCGTCTATTTTACTCGACCAACTTTGATATATTGACCAATATTTTCATACATTAGATATTAGGATTAAAATTGATGCATAGTAAAGATAGGTAATGGAGCATGTTTTTACAGGCTCAATGTTAGTTATATAATACTTTACTCTGCGTGCTTGCTCGCTCATCTTCGCATTTTCCCCGCCAGAATCTATCAAATGGATTCATTGAGTGGCGCTTCTTTCGTCGCAGTAAAGGGATTTTTTGCCAGCCTAAAAAAAGCCTCAAATTAGTCTGGCTCAACTTGGCTTCCTCTTATAGACATAGAAAAAAAATGCTTATAATAAACGGAAGTTTTCCACTCTGGAACACTTGAGAAATATCTAAAAATTTGTCGTCTTCTAAAACACAAGGTAATCATAAAGTCAGAGTTATACTTTTAAGTACTTATACAGTTTTTAGGAAATTGAACTACTTTCAAAAAGGAATTGAAATCTAGTTGCCACGATCGTCTAGATCAGGAGTCGGCAACCTTTTTCAATAAAAGGGCCATTTGGTGGTACAACGAATATAGTGCGGGCCATGTCATCCGAAAATTGAAAATAGGGGAGAGAGAGGTACATTGATACACGAGGAGCATTGATACGCATTTAAAATTTCGCGGCAGAAGTAGTCCATTTATTTCAACCTATTACCTCAAAGGTGGCACTAGTGTGGGCTACTTGTCATAAAAATTTAGTAACAGAAAAAACGAGAGAGAGTAGAGTTACATGTGTTTAGTTTACTTTGGCGCGAGAAAGTGATTTTTAATGCCTTTTTACATGTGTGTGTTTTTACCAACGTGGTAGCAATAGAGTGCTGCTTGTGTCACCATTCCTAAACATAAGTATTATTTAAACATTGTTTGCAACCAAGTATATGCACTGTAAGGTTAAATACATCACTTTGATAGATAGTTAAATACATTGATACATATGTATCAATGTACATCTGCAATGTACAAATGTACTAGTTTATTCGTATAAACAAGGTTCAGTAAGTTATACGAGGACATGTCACTTGCTTCAGGTTAATGAAAATGGTACGTACTTATCACAAAGAGCATTCATTGACGAAGGAACTATAAAGACTGCAATAACCGATGTTATTAAAAATCACAAATCAATTAGAGTTTCAGCTGCTGATCATGGTTTAAAACCCTCTACACTTCAACATAGAATCGAAAAATATAGAAAAAACCATAAAAATGAGAATCCAGAGGTTTCAGACGAATCTGGAGGCACGAAGAAGAAGCTGCGGGCGGAAACCAAATCAGAATATATCACTCTAAATATACAAACAACTAGGCAGAGGCAAGGGAAGTCTCGTATTTACACCACAACATCAGTGGTGTTGTCGTGCTTTTTCGGTTTTCTTAGTGATGTTCTCTATCGTCTATCTAGAGAACATAACTAAGAAAAGAAATATGAAAAAAATTAAGCAAGTAACCAAGAATGTGAAATTTAATATTAAAGAAACGGTCCAAAATGTTCCAAGTTCATCAGAAAGTGACAGTGAAGTGAAAATGAGCTTATCTGATTCAATTGACGATGTCAGTGATGAAGAACTACTATTGTTGTGTGATGATGAATTAAATGTAGGCGATTTTGTTGTCGTCAAGTTTTTAACAAGGAAAACAGTCGTACACTTTGCCACGATTTATAATGACCATGAAAAAGAGGTCAATTTTTTACGGAAAAGAAAACCTGACATAAGACTTTTGTTTTTCCTAACGTTCAGTACATCAGTTTAGTACTTCGAGGAGATGTCGTATTCAAACTGCCCAAACCCATTGCTGCTGGTGGTACACTTCGTCAAAATAGGTCTTTTTATTTTCCAACAGTTCCTGATCTTATAATTCAGTAAATATTGCACCACAATATTACTTTTTTCTCTAGTGTATGTATGTGTATAAATGTTTTCCAGCACTGTACCAATTTACCCCACCAGAGATGTAGTTTGATGCAAATGTAGACATTAAAAAAAAGCAAAAACTCCAAACTTGTTTTTATTTTTCCTTTAAATAGAGTATCATATGAAAGACAAATACATAGCCTGTAAGCCTAAAATAAGAAGATGGCGACAAGTATTTTGTCTTGGGCAAAATCATAATCACGACAAAAATTGTATCATTGTGCCTCCCTCTCCCCTACGTCATATTAGATTAATGAAACAATATGGTAAATTACAACAGTTAATTGTGGATAACCGAAAATTACCATAATGAAAACGATGAATTAAAACGGTCAAAAAATAATTCATAAAATATTTTAACCCAAATGTCCTGATTTCTTTAAAATTACATATGTGATGCAACCTGTGAAAAGGTACCAGATGTCGGAAAAGTTAATTTTGCACTACAGCCCAAAACGCAGTTTCAAGTCGAAAAATGTATCGCTCCTACTAGCAACCTGCAGGATCTGTAGGTACATATTCGCAGGACATCATACCAAAATTTCAGCCGGATTCTTGCATCACATATTATTTAGATTATACAAAAATATTTTTGTATAAACCATAATTTTTTTTCTCAAAACTGCGCTTTGGTAAAAATGTTCTGAGAATAAAAATACCTCAAAATCAATCGAAAAATACTCTCATTTTTTTTATTTTTTAAATGTCATTTTTGGAAATTTCGATTTCGTGATTAAAAATTGTCTAAAAATCCTGAAAAATATATCAAATATTAATATTTTTTCTCGAAAACTACATTTTTAGGAAATATTCCCAGATCAAAAATGTCTTTTTTTGAATGATTGTGAATGATACTCGCAAATTTTTTGGGATTTTTAAAGACGATTTTTGATTGTTACAAAAATTTAAAATATCTAAGAAAAATTAAATCTGAAGAGTATTTTTCGATTGATTCTAGGACATTTTTATTCTTAGAATATTTTTACCAAAGTCCGTACCTAATTTTTGCGAAAAATAATTATGTTTATACAGAAATATTTTTGTTTCGGCCGCTATTTTGTTTTACAAACAATTTTTAAGAATAAAATAAAGCCATTTATTTTAAGGTAGGTCCAGAGAACGCAATTTTTTTCTGGTTTACCTGATTCGTAAAGAAATTTAGGTGATTTCTTGTCGAATAAATCATAATTTTGTTAAAAAATTTGTTTTAACTTGTTTAAAATATGATATAATAAAATAAATAATCATATTTGAACATCAGCAAAGCTCAAGAATTATATAACCAACCAAACAAAAACTTTATTTGTCTTTAACTCCTAGTTTGCAGTTTATTAAAATCAGCTCTTCAAAAAGTATCAGGAAATATGAAAATCTACAGGGTATTCCATTTAAAAAATATTACTTTAGTACGTGATTTTTGGAACACTGTATATTTCAAGATGAGTTCAAGTTATTGATTTTTACCGCTAATTTTCATATTTAAAATTTCGTATCAATATATCTATTAATCCTTTCAGTCACAGCGTCTTGAAACAGTAAAATGGAGACAATACATACACTTTGTACCTATGAGAGGACATGCATCCTACTAATACATTCCACTACCTCCATTTTTTGGTGAAATTTCAAACTACAGAACACATCTCAAATTAGTTCGTCATTCCTGCAACAGTGCATGTGGCAACAAGAGGTTTCTAAAAGTGTTTGTTTGGTTGTTTTGGATAAAATGGTAAGTAGAAATATTGTTTTTTAATGAAAACTAAATATGTTTTCTTCAAATATTTACATAACATAACGTAATGTGTTAACATTGTTTATACCACACACAAAAAATAGTGTCCCTTCTTAGGGGACATTATTTTTTGACACTAATCTACCACTAAAAATTTTTTTCAAAATTCACTTATACTATACAAGTGTCTTTATCACATAGTGTGACTGAAAGGGTTAATTTCAGATATTTTTATTTAGTTCTACACTTTTGCCAAGCACTGTATATTCACTCCTATTTAAAAACAAAATCGGTTCATCAGCTGTTTCGTAGCATAGATCGTGCTTTCGGTCCATATACATACATACGAGGGGTGGCTATTAAATAACCGAACTGCTGTCATAACACTTTTTTTCGTTACCAATTACAGTAGCAACATTTTCGCCTTCAATGTTCTCCCCTTGGCAATCTCTACACCGACTCCAAACGACTTCCATTGTTGAAAGCAGTGCTGGAAGTCCACTTCTGTCAGCTGGTTCAGAACCTATGTCGCTTTTGCTTTAATCGCTTCCACACTTTCGAATCTTGTCCCTTTTAGCGCCGATTTGACCTTGGGAAATAAAAAAGTCATGGGGGCAAGATCGAGCGAGTATGGTGGATGTTCCAACACAGTATTATGCCGTATTTTGCAAAAAACGCCTTCACAGACAAATCAGAATGGGCCGGTGCATTGCCATGGTGAATCATCCACGATTTGGTCTTCCACAAATAAGGTCTTTGTCTTCTCACACGCTCACGAAGGGCCGTCAGAACCTCTATGTAATAATGTTGATTGACCGTCTGTCCCTCAGGGATGCAGTGAACGTTAACAATGCCTCGAACGTCAAAAAAGACGGTCATCATCACCTTGAATTTGGATTTGCTCATCCTGGCTTTTTTTTGCCTTGGCGAGTTCGGGCTCTTCCAATGCATGGATTGGCGCTTTGTTTTGGGGTCGTAAGTAATTCATCATAAGTAATCACCGTGTCTAACAAGCCTGGATCAGTGTCAGTGTTGTTCAGAATGTCATTCTTGATTCCTCTTGCTCGGGAGTGGGGAGTTTTTGTACCATTTTTGCGCAAACTTTGCGCATATCGAACGATTCATGCAAAATCTGGTGAACACATTCTTTGCCGATTCTTGTTATTTCAGCAAGCCCTCGGGTGCTTATACGACGATTTTCGCGGATTAATTTACCAATTTGTTCAATATTTTCGTCTGTTTTTGACGTTGAGGGCCGTCCGAGGTGCGGATCGTCATCGGTCGTTTCACGTCCCTCTTTAAACCGTTTAACCATTCAAAAACTTGTGTGCGGGATAAATATTCATTCCCGTACTCTTCTTTTAACATTGCATAAGCTTCTGTAAAAGTTTTCCCCAGTTTAACAAGAAACTTTAAGAGTTTAACCCGTTGCTCCATCTGAGCTCTTAACATTTTTTCGACGCGTTACTGGTGCTTAGACTAATTCAAACGACTGCTACAGTCAAACTGAGCGACCTACTAGCTTGTACAGTAGCTCAGGGTGGGGAAAGTAGCACCAGACACAGTTCTGTTCAAACTTGTCGCGACTCGCTCGCAGTGCGCTGGTAGCAACATCAGTACGGTTATTTAATAGCCACACCTCGTACAATTTGAGTTCGAGATTTGAGAGCAGTGCCGTAAAGCCTGCATTGTTTTCACGCACCCATTCGAACGGAATCTTTTCGCGTGATAAAGTCTCACAATTAACTCCGGTGTCTCAGCGCCACAGTCAGTTAATGTGTCATGGTTCTTTGGCACAAGGTTAATAATCATTATGCAGCGTTCATTAGGAACGGCGCGCTTATACATAAATTTAAGCGGCCATTCGAAGATTTTAACGCTGTCAGATTACAATGGTTAGTGCTGTTTTATGCTCTTTACGGCGGCCTATTGTCGAATATTTTTAGAACTTCCGTTCTGGTTTCGAGGATTCCTGCCTGGCATTGCGAGATAAGGCGAAAAGGGGGGTGAGCGCTTATTGGAAAGGAGACTGAACACTTGAAAACGAAATTAGAGGGATAGTAACTGTTCGTTATGCCCTTAAGAAGTTTTTTATATAAATAGCATATTATGCCTATACAGGGTGAGTCGGAAAGAATGGGACAAGACTAAACTGGAGATACTAGACGCCAAAATGTTATGATTGAGCTCATCATGCCTTATACCAATGTCGCTGGTTTAAGAGATACAGCGTGTTCAAAGTTTCAATTTTATTCTGAAATTTCTCGATAACTGAGAAAGTTTTGATAGTATAAATCTGAAAATTGGTAGTTTTATGTTTTTTGCTGTGAGAATTACGAATGTTAAGCTTATTTTGACGTTGCTCCTAGAGGGCGCTAATTTCACCGTATTATTTTGGTAAATTAAAACGTATTTTTTTATCTGTTGAGTCATGCGTAAAACAATTCTACAGAGAAAAGGTACTCTTGTTTCAGGTCGTCTAAATCTATCGGTTTTTAAGTTATTTGCATTTAACCCATTAACGCCGGGAAGGACACTTTTTGGACCAACACTTTCACCTCGCTATTTCGGACTCATTTGACGGAGAAAAAAATCGCGGAACAATGAATTTTGTTGAAAAAAGATTTCTCTTTCCGATGGTGTTCATAAAAATTTGAAAAAATCAAAATTTCCACTTAAAAATGGAGGTTTTTTTGTGAAAAAAAAACGAGTTCTTTCAATGAATTTTTTTCAACTTCGATTTTCGTCGACTTTCGGTCCACAAAATTCAAAATGGCTGCCAAAACGCCAAATTTTTTTATTTACACGTTTACGCATTTTTTTCTCGAAAACTATAGACTTGGAAAAAAATCATAAGAACAAAAAATGTTTAAAATCGATCAAAGAATGCAATAGAATTTTTTATTTTTCAGTTTTTAATTTTTTGAAAAAGTTTTTAATTTTTCACAAAAACCAATTACTAACTTCTTTAACTTATAAGAACAAAAAATGTTTAAAAGCGATCAAATAATTTAAAAATTTTTCAGAATTTTTTTTTTTTTAATTTTAATTTTTGGGTCCCAAAACCACAAAATTAAAAAAATGTCTCAATAAAATCTGAAATTTTATCGCATTCTTTGATCGATTTTAAACATATTTTTTGTTCCTATGAAATTTTTCGCAAAGTCCATAATGTCCGAAATTTCTTCTCCGACACTATGCTTTTAGAAAAATTTCATAAGAACAAAAAAATGTTTAAAAGCGACCAAATAATGCGATAAAATTTTTTCAGAATTTTTTGAGACATTTTTTTTAATTTTTTAGTTTTTGGGTCTTCGACAAAATTAAAAATATATTTCAAAAAACTTCTGAAAAAATTCTATTGCATTCTTTTATCGATTTTAAACATTTTTTGTTCTTATGAATTTTTTTCCAAGTCTATGGTTTTCGAGAAAAAAATTCCTAAATGTTTGAGTAAAAAATTTGGCGTTTTGGCAGCCATTTTGAATTTTGTGGACCGAAAGTCGACGAAAATCGAAGTTGAAAAAAAATCATTGAAAGAACTCGTGTTTTTTCACAAAAAACCTCCATTTTGAAGTGGAAATTTTGATTTTTTTCAAATTTTTATGAACACCATCGGATAGAGAAATATTTTTTCTACAAAATTCATTGTTCCGCGATTTTTTTCTCCGTCAAATGAGTCCGAAATAACGAGGTGAAAGTGGTGGTCCAAAAAGTGTCCTTCAACGCGTTAATGTTGAAAGGTTGAATGTATTTTGTTTTTTTGTATTAGAAGTGTTATGACAGCAGTTCGGTTATTTAACAGCCACACCTCGTAGAATCGAAACATTCAATAACAAAAGCACCATTCTATATTTAATAAGGAAGTTTATGCTGAGTTCTGGTAGTTCCGGAAATGCAGCCATCTTGGAAATAGTTTCATCAAATTCGTCCATAGACCAATTGGCCAAACTCCAAATTTTCAAAAATCAGTAATTATTAGAAACCCCCATACTCTTAATGAACGCTTTCGATCAATCACCCCTGTATTATTTATATTTCACTACGCGTTTTTTGTTTCATTTTTTTTGTAAAACGGAATTCGTTACACCGGCCCTAGTGGCGCAAAATGATAACCTTGAACACTACGTTATTTAGTGATTTCGGTACTTGGGGTTTCGAAAGGGACTGATCCGACTCTCTGGCTGTCTTCCAGAGGTGCAATATATAATCCTAAAGCTTGTAATAAAACCGTCCTAATGCTTTTTTTACCTCTCTCTACGTCAAACCAAAGCTACAATCGGGTTTATTAACGCTCACCATTAGGCCTACGCTTTCAATTTAAAGTCAATTCGGCCTTTCTGTCCGAATAACGAAACATCGGTAATCGCGGTCCATGTTCCTTCCATAGGCGTGCACACAGGCTAGAGATCAAGACACAAATGCGCGATCTTTAGTACTGAAAGTATGTACCTATACTTCATATAAAATAAAAACCAGTGCACGTCATCAAACGCGTGTTTAAGTTTTAGAGCTCACTGATGCCAGATTGTTATAAAATTATTCAGTATTCAGAAATAATTTTTACTAGCATATGGATGGATTCTTTGTGTTTGTTTATTGTTAAATAACTTATTTTTCCAACGTTAAAAAGATAAATAATTTTAAAAATGTATTACGGTATTTTAAAAGGCATTGGTAATGCAGGTTTTACCTCATATTCAGTACATTCAGGGAAAATGTAACGTAAGTTAGTAAATTTTAGACATTGTAGAAAGAGGCATATAGAAACATTTTATTTTTTTTTTTCAAATTAATTTTCTCACAGGTTGTTTCTAATAATGTGTTATAAAGTACGAAGTCCTTGTATTTAATGCTACAGTTTTTGTAACACTCTTAGTAGGATTATGTTTTCTAGGTGATTTTAAAAGTTCATTCTTTTTTGTTTTTTGTGAAATAACAACAGTAGAAACATTAAAATGTTGTGCTGCTGCTACACAGTAAAACAATATACAGGGTTTGTCCGGAAAGTAATGTCAGTGAATTTTTTTCCCGAGACTGTACGCGCCAGCCCGCGCTTTACGTGCTGGGATTGTGGTGGGGGGATCTGGCAACAAGATCCAACAAGCGTCAGTTGGCTACCGGTCGTTGTAGCGGTCGCATCACTCGTTCTTTGAGAGTCGTTACAGTGACCCGGTGCAAGAAAAAATGCAACGTTCGCTTGAGCAACGGATGGCGATCTAGTTTTGTGTGAAACTGGAGAAGAGTGCTGCGGAAACCATTCCAATGTTGAAGAAGGCTTTCGGCGTCGATTGTCTTTCGGACAGGCAAATTTTCCGGACGGCCATCAACCTCCAGTTCCGACGACAATGTGAAACGTGTGCGTGACTTGTTGAACACTGACCGTCGTCTAAGTGTCCGTTTAATTTCCGAAACATTAGACATTACGAAAACCATTGTTCACGAAATTGTGTCGGAGTCTTTAGGAATGAGGAAGGTGTGCGCGAAGCTCGTGCCAAAAGTGCTAACGGACGATCAAAAAAGCGAGGCGCGTCGAAACCTGCCAAGAACTTTTGGACACCTGCGAAGTCAACCCCGCTTTCCTTGATGACGTCATTGCCGGGGACGAAAGTTGGGTCTTTGAATACGATCCGGAGACGAAGAGGCAAAGTGCGGAATGGCACACGTCGAACTCCCCTCGCCCCAAGAAGGCCAGACAGTCATCAAGACAATGCTGATTGTCTTTTTTGATTGCCGGGGATTGGTCCATCATGAGTTCGTTCCGCAGGGGACAATCGTAACCGGAAAGTTTTACGTCGAGGTGCTGAAGCGGCTGAAACGCAGGGTGAATCGCGTTCGCCCAGACATCTCAAAATCCTGGAAGCTTCACCACGACAATGCGCCTTCGCACACCTGCTTCCTCGTGGCCGATTACCTCGTCAAGGCAGGCATCACTGTTGTTCCCCAGCCTCCCTATAGCCCCGATGTGGCCCCCCAGACTTTTTTCTGTTTCCGCGCCTCAAAACCCCAATGAAAGGACAGCATTTTGGGTCGGTGAAAAACATTCAGAAGGCTTGCACCGACGCTTTAAAGGCGATTCCGGAAAACGACTACCGTGCGGCTTTTGATGCGTGGAAGACCGCTGGAACCGGTGTGTGGACGCAGGAGGAATGTATTTTGAAAGTTTCTAAAGATTTGTACACATAGAACCAATCAAAACCATTTTTCAAAGCTCACTGACATTACTTTCCGGACAAACTCTGTATTTGACTGTGATTTTTATTAATATTTTAATTTTGTATTTAAATTACCTTTCCTAACAGCTCTTAATGGTAGCAATAGAGTGGTGGGGATCACTGCACACATTTAATATCGTCGTCGGTGATGTGCATCAGTTTTTATTTTGTACAAAGTATACTTTTAGCTCGTGTATATGAAGACCGTCTTCTCAAAATGCACGACATGCGATAGCATCAGACAAGAAGGGATAAGGGTACCTGGCTACAGGAAAAAAATCACAAGAATTCCTACAATTCCTACAATTAGGCATCCCTTATAATAATAAAACCTCTTTCCAAATTTGGAAAAATAATAAAAAGTAATAAAAAAAAAAATATTAGCAATAGTATTTTTTTTAATTTTCAACTTCAGCACACTGAAAACTGACATTTCGGAAAAGAAAAACATTTAAAATAAGCATGTTTATGTTAATAGTCTTATTTTGAGTGATAGAATTGTCAGCTGCCCATGTCCCATCGTTAATGAGATATTAATTGTAAATCTGGCAATGACGATTTAAGTAGGTTTTTGCACTGAACACGGTCAGTCGGAGCGACAACTAAAGGGTATACATTTTCTATCAATAAATGATAGAAAAATAGATATACCAATAGACACACATATTCTAATACGCAAAAAACTTACACTATTTTTCTTTATTTAGAATGCTGCAGAGAGCACCCTTCTTCCCACACTTCTTACACATAAAAAAATGTTTAAAGAAGTTATTTACGGAAATCGAAAATAAAATTGTAACTTAGACTCCGTGTATCTTGGTTACCAATAACTTTTGAACTTACCCAAATATAATAGACATTTTTACCCAAAGGATCTGTAGTTTCGCTGTGGCCCCTTAATATTGGGACACCTTGTATATACTATAACATTTTTTACCACTCAGCATACCTACGCGTGTTCGCCGATGTACGCCCATGGCGGACTTCACTTTTCTGCTCAAACAACGAAATATCTGTAATCCCCAACAGTGGCCTAATTGGCGTTAAATGTACCGGCACAACGCGCCAGTTAATTAGGCGGACATTTTGCACGGTCCGGCAAGAGAGAGAAGTTCGACGTTCAGACCGAACGGGCAAAACAACGGAAATTTCGGCAAAACACGTATAACAATTAACTCGTTCGGGGAAAAAATCGTATGCGCTCGTAGAAATCGCGTTCTTGCTCGTAATTGGTCGAGTGATTAATTAATTATTCGCGGGACATTAGCAAATCGACGGCGCGGCGCAAAAACCAATGAATGGCTATAATAATTCATGAGTGTCCACGACGAAATTCTTGTAAGAAATACACTGCGAAACTTTTACCGCAAAATTTAACGCACAACCAAAAAGTTGCCTTTTTTTAAAATGCAAACAAAACATTTTTAAAACCCTTTCTTTTTTATTGATTTGTTCTTGAATTGCAGATTTTTTTACCAAGAATCTGGTGTCATTGCTTTTATTGTTTTGGCTTAAAAAGTAATTTTTGGTATTATACCACGTGTTTTATATAATAATACAACAAAATTTTATTTAATAATTATTACAAAATATTATGTTTTATAAATTTGAAACACCCTGTGGTTATACTAGCTATTGCGAGTTATTGAAATTATAGCCAAATTATAGCCTCATGTGTCCTTAACGTTTTCTGTGTTTATTCATTTTTTATCTCTGTTACTTCAAAGAATATACCATTTTTAAGTCAACGTGTTCTTTACATAAAAAAACTTTAAAAAACTAAACTACCTCAAAATGACCAAATTGAACCATTAACATGAACAATAACGCAACGGCAATAAATAACATAAACAAAACACACAAAATTCGCTTAAATAACAGAAAATCAGTATCTGGTCAGACTCATAGTTTTTAAGTTCTTATTTCTTTATGATCTAAACCATTTAAACCAGGCGGTATCTGTTTTGGGTTGAAGTTTTTCCATGTAATCCCTGTTTTTTATTGAAATGCCTCTGGAATATCATAGAAAATGATAAAAGTTTTGAAAAATTTGTTGTTAAACAAAATCTAAAAAATATCTAAACCGTCCGTTTTGTCCATCTTTTCTTATAGATAACTAGAGATCTATTAATTTTAGAGAAAAGTTGACGAGAAAAAAAAGTTTTGATATTAAATCTTACATGGGGTATAATATGTCAGAAATTAAAAATTCACTGCCTAAGGAATTACACATCATTGCTTTCCAAATGTATTCAGGCTAAATAACTAAAACATTCGTTTACCTTTATAAAAGTATATTTGGATATAACTTCTATGGACTTTATGACCTTTGTATTCTTTATAAAATATATTACCTTTATGACCCATATGTCATAAAATGTTATGACCCAAGTATTTTATATAAACGTTTATGATCTGTATGACATTTATGACCCATACGACTCTTTATTTTTATGACCAATAAAACAAAGACCTTTATGACTTATGTCAGCACAGCAAGTAGAGAATTTTTTTAAAGCTCCGTAAAATTTAAATATTAAAATTAATATTAAATATATATATTTGAATTACTTTATATACTTACCCCCCCCTCCAACTCCCTCAACCCCTGACCCTATTAAGCTAAAAATCTTTACATTTGTAGGCACTGTTATGTTCTATAAGTGTTTCAAATTTGAGGGCATATGTTGCATTGTTTGCGAATTACCAGTAGTCAGGGAAAAAGTGTATTATCCCCATTTAACCCCAAACCCTTATCTTAACGCGTTCTCGAGTTATCGTGTACACGAAAAAGGTTAGCAGAGAGACCGATAAACAAAAAAAATTTTTTCGATTAAAAAACTTAAAATCTCAATATTTTAGACCTACTTAGCCAATAGAAATTAAAAAAAAAATGTTCATGATAAACACTACTTCCTCTATTACGTGGATGTGGATTTATGTTGTGTTAGTGTTATTGTAAAATAGCAATAATTGGAAAAAAAATTGAAAAAGAAAGTAAAGTTCTTTCATATATTTTTTTCGACCACTTAGACTATACTTACCTGACCTTTAGTTTATGACTTAGAAAACGTATTGAAATGATAAAGAATACACCAAATCCTTCTTTGCCCTTTGTAAAAAAAAGTGATTTTTCAAACCTTTATAGAGCCGTAAAAGAAGCCTTGGGCTATGTGAAAATTGTTTACGGATGAATATTTTCTGAGAGAACACAATTTTAAAGTTGTAAACATTATTTTGGCTTGTGAACAATTTAAATAGCTCTGCGAATTTTCAATAAAATGAAATCTATTATACAAAATCATTGCTTAAAAGTAGTCAGGTACATGCTTCATTTAAAAAGAATAAAAAAGTTAAATTGCCTTGGTTCTTGAGATGTAACCCGTGAAAGTTGACGCAGTCGCTCTGCTTCGAAACAGAATTATTGAGTTGAGAATAGCGACGCTCTCACAAAATGTAATTATGTTTATAACTTTAAAATATTCCTTAGGCTTTCCTTATAAACGGATTTTAAATTTTTAAAACAAAAGTTTAAACGCTCTTTTTTATACATAAAAAAAAACACGCCGCTCAAGGATTTTTTTGACGGCTCTATAAAATTTGGAAAAGTCCCTTTTTTAAAAAAAGATTGCAAAATTATTATGCAAAAACTCCGATTTCACATCAATTTGGATGAAATTTGGTGTATTGTTTTATCATATCAACTATATCAATTTATACAACCATCTAAGTGATCGAAAACAAATCATGAAAAAACTGTTTCTTTTTTTTTCAATTATTGCTATTTTTACACCAATACAACGATTCTTTTTTTTAATTTGTAACCTTACACACCTTGTATAAAATTGAATAACACGACTTTTACAACTTTTACAATGAATAGTTCACGAGTTATCTAGAAGAGACAGATAAATACTTTATGTACATTTCAGGTACATAAATAAAAACAGTGTATTTTATGAAGTAACGGAGATAAACAAATGAATAACAAAAGAACATGAGGGTAACAGGAAACTATACGAGGGATAAAAAACTGATTGTTTTCCACGAAACACCGAACTACTATACTTTTCTCGACGAACGTTTCGCCAACTAAGTTGGCATCTTCAGGAGAAGATTAAAACTAAATTCTAACCCACTTTTATACTATTTATACTAAATTGGTTGCCACGGTTCACTGAACCGTAACATCTGTCTTTGTTTATTAGAGCAAACAGTGGACTGGTGGGTATCGGACCATTGTTCTTATTCATACTACTGTTACACTTATTGATTTCTAAACTTTCAAAAGCATCCAACTGTCTACTGTTTGTTACATATTCTACTATTAATTTTAAATTATTTACTTATGTCTATCCTATAGTTGTTGTCAAAAGCGTGTTGGGCAACACAAGATTTTTCCGTTCTGCCATATTTCAAATGAGCCATGTGTTCTTTGAAATCTAGTCAAAATAGATCTTTTATTTGCCCAATATACTTTTGATCACAGTCTTTACTTATTTCGTATATTTCGTATACTCGTTGTAAAGACTGTGATCAAAAGTATATTGAGCAAACAAAAACATCTATTTTGACTAGATTTAAAAATCACATGGCTCATTTGAAATACGGCAGAACTGAAAAATCTTGTGTTACGCAACACGCTTTTAACAACAACCATAGGATAGACATAAATAATTTAAAATTAACTAGAAATGTAACAAACAGCAGACAGTTGGATGCTTTTGAAAGTTAGAAATCGTTAAGTGTAACAGTAGTATGAATAAGGACAATGGTCCGATACCCACCAGTCCACTGTTTGCTCGGATAAACAAAGACAGATGTTACGGTTCAGTGAACCGTGGCAACAAATTTAGTATAAAATAGTGTAAGTGTGTAGGTTAGAATTTAGTTTTAATCTTCTCCTGAAAATGCCAACTTAGCTGGGGAAACGCGCGTCGAGAAAAGTATAGTAGTTCGGTGTTTCGTGGAAGACGACCAGTTTTTTGTTTCTACGCCGAAGGTTCCAGTAGCCACTCCAGTATACGAGGGATGATTAAAAGTTCCAGAACTGATATTTTATAAATTCATTAAACAAACTTATAAGTTATTGGACGTTGTTCCCTTCAAGGTACTGCCCTTGGAAAGCTATACAATTTTCCCACTTCCGTTTTCAACGCTGAAAGACCTTGAGAACTCATCTTCTGGAATGCTGATCGACTTATCCAGCATTTTTTCTTTAATTTCGAAAAATGAGTCAAATCTTTGCCCTCTCAAAGGTCTCTTGAGTTTTGAAAATAGGGAAGAGTCCGCAATTTTGTGCAATAATATGTGCGTTATCGTGACCCACTCCCTATTTTTCTACACCTCCGGTCTATTTCTCCTCACAGCCTCACGCAAATGCCTCAGAGTCTCGAGATAACAAAAACGGTTAATTGTCTCACCTCGTGGGAGAAATTCGTAGTAGACAATACCCCTCTAGTCAAAGAAAACCAGTCAAAGAAAATCTTGACATTAGATTTGATTTGACGAGCTTTTTTGAGTGGCGGAGAGAATTTTGACTTAAATTGTGATGATCGGACCTTTGTTTCGACATCTTACTCATAAATCCACATCTCGTCCCCAGTAATGACACATTTCAAAAACGTTTCATCGTCATTTTCCATTGCAAAAAATTCCTGAGAAACCTCAACTCGATGCTGTTTTTGCTTCTCAGTCAACAGCCTCGGGAAAAATTTTGCAGCCACCCGGCGCATCTGTAGTTTTTCAGCTAAAATTACTTGCCAGGAACCAAATTAAATGTGTCATTCCTCGGCCATTCCATAGATGATTAGTCGACGATTTGATCATACGAGAGCGTTACTCTGGCAACATGATCGTCGTCAGTTGAAGTCGTTGGGCATCCTAAACAGGGATTCGGATGTCTTCGACTACATCAGGCCATCTTTGAACCTCTTGTACTACCCATAGCACCGTGATCGACCCAAAAACACATCCCCAAAAGCCTTTTGCAGCATCTGAAAAGTTTCTGTAAATGTTTTACTCAAATTCACACCAAAATTGACACAAACGCGTTGCTCTTCTTTTTGATTCAATTCACAAAATCGACAAACATGAAAAACTTATGCAAACACAGCTGTCACTCTGCAACAAAGAAGGTTATAGATACTCTACGAAGTCAGTCCTGGAACTTTTTGATCATCAATCGTAATTTGGTTACCATTGCAATAATTTGCAATGCCTAGGATACATCACAGGGTGTTTTTAATTTTTATAACACCCGGTATAATATCAAAATTACTTTTTTTAACCAAAACATCAAAAAAATAATATTCTTAGAAAAACCCACAATTCAAAAAAATCTATAAAAGCGAACAACTCCCAAAAATCAATATCGAATCAAATTTTTGGATGTGCGTTAAATAAGTTACGCAGTTGTAGTAGTGTAAATCATCAGCGATTGTATGAACTAAGTTTTATAGAGTAGTTTATATACAAAGTTTATTTGCAATGCGATAACAAATGTTTTTGTGCTCTAAAGTAAAAAGGAACAACTAAAAAACAGGAAACACGGTGAAACTAAATCCGTAGGCCAAACAGATAAACACCACAAAATCTTATTATATGCTTTCTATACAAGGTGAGCCACGTAAACTTCGTCCTTTCTGTCTCACCTGAGTTCCATAACTGGAGCACGGTTTTCAATGCATTGCGCGGCAAAATTATGAAATAACTTCAATCAAATGGTAGAGCATAACCTCGATAATCCGGATTAATAAAAACCAGGTTGATCCGGATTAGCAGAAACTCCGAATTACCGATGCTACAAATTTTCACATATTTTTATTGAAGCTAATGTACGGTGATATTCATTTAAATTAAATTATACCCACCTCTTATCATCGTTATTATTGCCTGTAAAAAAGTTTTAAATGCAAGTTGTGTGGTTATGACTGAATTTTGTTAAAATGCTATAAAAAGTACAGTAACGTGCAGATTTCAGGGGATACATTTTTTATTGGGATACCCTGTATATTAATGAATTATGCTTTTTTTCTTATTTCAAAAATATACCATATATTACCCCTATCTTATACCGGTTTTGAGTTATTAAACGTCGAATATCAGTTAAATATCCAATAAAAGAAAAAGTCCAAATATTTACTTGTTATATACAAAATAGCAATACATTTATATATATATAGTGGTCTTATACAATTTATTTATAGTGGCGAAGATATACAGGGTGTTAGAAAAGTACTGGAATAGCAGAATAACTCGCCAGGAGTGCATTTTTTGGAAAAAATGTTTTGTACAAAAGTTTTAGGATTTTTCCCCAGCTATCTATTTGTGATCTTGAATTTGACCTTGAACATCACCTTCAAGGTCATTTGAAGGTAAAGGCCTTTTTTTCAAACGGGAACACCTATTTCTGACCCCGGAATCGAAAAGAGCGGAAAAAATTACAATTGGAGACGACCTTGATTACCCTCATTTCAAATTGTGGAGGTCACCACCCTCATTGGTCAATTTTGTACGTTTGACTTTGGAGTGACCTTCTGATGAGAAGATGATTATCGTTGTCTCAAGTTTTTTCCATTCTTCATTTTCGGGCTCAAAAATATGCAGTTCCACGTTTATAAAAATGTCCTTGACCTTGAAATGACCTTGAGGGACATGGCCACGGTCAAATTCGAGATTATCAATGGATAATCAGGAATAAACCTTTTGTGACATTGATCTTGTTTGCGAAAAATCATTTTCATATTATGAGATTGATTTCAGGGTGGTGACCCATACAATTTGAAATGAGGGTCATCAAGGTCGAGTCCGACTGTAATTTTTTCCGCTCTTTTCGATTCCGGGGTCAAAAATAGGTGTTCCTATTTGAAAAAACGACCTTGACCTTCAAATGACATTGAAGGTCATGTTCAAGGTAAAATTCAAGGTCACCAATGGATATCCGGGGAAAAATCCTAAAACTTTTGTATAAAATATTTTTTACAAGAATGCACTCCTGGCGAGTTATTCTGTTGTTCCGGTACTTTTCTAACACACAGGGTGTTAGTTCAAGTATATAGTTTCAAGATAATCAAAACTACTCACACTAGAAATCTGACTAGAAGAGATCACATATAATTTTCTATACGATATTTAATGATACACTTATACAAATATAAGCTTTTTTGTTTTACAGGAAAATGAAAAACAGAAATGAGGAAGTTTTATTTATTTCCCATTTACTTTTGTTCTAACATTTTTTGAGAACCTGAAACGATAAAAAAAATGTTCTTTCCATTTCTTAATGTGAACAGGACGTTCCCTTATAGCGTAGCATGTAGCGACTGGTGGAATTTGAAGTTCTCCTATTTTCAACAGACCATATAATATTTTAGGGTGTGATTACTAGACTTTGATATAAAAAGCTGCAGTAAAATTTGCAAGCTAAAGCCTGCCCCACAAGAAGATCTTGGAAATGGCTTGCAAACATTTACAAATATATACATTACGTATGAAAAGTACCCAGAAATTGGATTTAAATGAACCGCTTAAAAAGAAATCTTAATTGCCAAGCCTGTTTAGAGCGCGATCTGTCACTCAGTGTGTTTACAGCAGCTGTTAGTAATCGACGACCTCAACTGTACTCGGCGAATTGTATACTGGAAAAAATAGTGAAACAAAGTAGTGAAGGTTTAAACGCGTTTGTTTAAAATTTTGTGCAGCAAACGAAATTTCGTGTGTCGATTCACTGAGAATGTTAAATAAGGTCTTTGGTGATTGGTGATTCGTGTATGTCCAAAACACAGGCTTACGAGTGGTATAAGCAGTTCAAAGCGGGCCGTGAAATCGTCGAAGATTTGCCTCGCTCCGGTCGGCCATCGACCTCTACGACAGCCGATAACATCGACAAAATCAAAGCATTAGTGCTTGAAAATCGCCACATGAATGATAGAGAGTTGGCTCAGGAGTGTGACATATCGACAATGTCAGCTCATGATATTTTGAGTGAAATTTTGAGCACGAAACAAGTCTCTGCGAGACTGAAAAGGAGCATCGGAAGCAGGTTTTTCTAGACATGGTTTCCAGAGCCGATAGTAAACCAAACTTCATGAAACGCATCATAACTGGAGATGAAACATGGGTCTACGAGTACGACATGCAAACAAGTCGTAAATCATCGAAATGGCGCTATTATGATGAGCCGAAACCGAAAAAACCGCGCCAAAAACGGCCAGAATTGTAGAAGGAAAATTCTTGGATTTTGCGCGACGACAAACGCGCACCATCTCACCCAGCTACGATTGTGTCCGAATATAAGGTCAAAAACTCAAAAAACACAATCACCAACACCGTATTCACCAGATATGGCTCCATGTGATTTTTTTTAATTTCCAAAACTAAAATTGCCACCACGGGGTCGCCGCTTTGAAACGATAGAGGCCATCAAACAAAATTCGCTGAAGGAGCTGATACCGATACCTTCGGCGACCTATGAGCGGTGTATGGAGGATTGGGTTAAACGTTGGCATAGCTGTATTACACTCGATGGAGTCTATTTTGAAGGGGACAATATAAATTTGGACGAATAAATAATAATTTATGTGCTTTTTACAATTTCCGGGTACTTTTTGTACGTATACCGGGTGTCTCAGTTGTATAGTTCCAATGACATATCTCCGTTAGTTAATAAGATATAAATTTGAAATTTGGGGCATCTAATTTACACCTAAAGTCCTTTACATAGATCCTAATATTAATATTCTGCTACTTCCGGTTTCACCGGAAACGACCCTAACTTGCTTATTTCAAATGACACCCTGTATATTTTTCTCAAAATTTGAATTCTACATAAATTTCTCTTTCCAATGATGTATCACACTTTGTATTTTGGATTTGAGAAAGGAAAGCAAAATCGAATTTTCAAGATTTTAAAATCTTTAAAATAAAAAAAAAAGTTGCTAAGATACACTTTTCAAGATATACATGTTTAAGATCTCTATCAAAAAAGAATAGTTACTTGGATAAGGGTGATTTACAAATATTTTGTTGAAAGTCAAATCATAAAAAAATAGGTATGTTAAATAAATTACAAGGAAATATTACGACACTAATTTATGGGAACGTGACTTACGAATATCTAATTGACACAATAACCATGAGTACCAGAAGTTATCGATGCAAAGTTCCGTTAACGCAGTGGTTAAACAGTTCTTAATAACTGGACATTAAGAGCTTCACATGCATTTCTAATTCTATTTTTTAAGTCTTCTAAATCTGTAAGAGGCGTCTGGTATACCTTATCCTTTAAATACTCCCAGAGAAAATAATCCATCGGCGGTAAGTCGGGTAATCTTGGAGGCCATCTTATTGGTCCATGGGTTCCGATCCACCTATTTGGAAAAATTTGATTTAAATAATCTTTTACAGCTCTAGAATTGTGAGGGAGTGCTCCATCTTGTTGAAAATGCATTTTACGTAATGTTGAAAAGCATTTTTTATACTATCTCCAGTGGAAGATACTGGAGATCCATATCAACATGCAACTGGATTTCAAGAAAATCTAAAAATTTGTCCTGAAGGAATTCTAAGTATCCCTCACCAGTAGTTAATGTTCCTCCATAAAACTTTGGTCTAATAATGTACCCATCGATTATGTCACACCACACATTAATTCCCCAAATTCTTTGAACATTAGTCTCTCTCATCCAATGAGGATTATCCTCAGACCAATAATGACATATGTGCCGATTTATAGTTCCATTATCATGAAAACGGCTTTCATCTGTCCATAATATTGAGCTAATATTGCCATCTTCATGAGGAACCGCTAGCCATGCAAGAAACGCCATTCTTCTCTCATAATCTTCTGGTTCTAATCCTTTGTTCTAATGGGTTCTAATTCTAATACGTATGTCAGGATATCTCTCTCCATAAACACGTAACGCATCACGCCTATTTTTCCTACATTCCCCATAAATTAGATCATAACTAACTTTTCTACATTTGAAAAATTGTCGTTATTCATTATTAATACCGCTTTTGTCCGAAGCAATTTTAAGTTTTAATACAAATTAATAACTCTATAAACTGTCAAAGTCAAACAGTTAACAATTATCCAAATATTTTCAAAGCCTGCTTTAGTTTTCCTGGGTTGATCGATTTAGTTTCGATTATTTTTTAAAATCTTTAAAATTCGATTTTGCGTCCTTTCTTAAATCCAAAATACAAAGTGTGATGATACATCATTGAAAAGGTAATTTTGCGTAGAATTGAAATTTTGAGAAAAATATACAGGGTGTCGTTTTAAATAAGAAAGTTAGGGTCGTTTCCGGTTAAACCGGAAGTGGCAGAATATTAATATTAGGCTCTATATACAGAACTTTAGGTGTAAATTAGATGCCCCAAATTTCAAATTTATATCTTATTAACTAACGGAGATATGCCATTGGAACAATACAACTGAGCAGTGGCGGTGCGTGATCCTAAGATTGGGGGTGCACCATACATAAAAATAACGATAATCATAAGAATAATAAGAATATCCCTAATATGAGATAAATATTTATCTTAATATTTATACATAACCTTAATATGAGATAAATATTTATCTCATATTAAGGTTATTCTTATTAACTCTATTAATTTGAAAACTTACCTTATTTTCTTTGTAAATGAGCTCAATTCTGCGATTTTTACATTGTGCAAATTTTTGAATTACTTTGTTGTTAAAATTTTCGATATTTGTAATAAAGTCTTTTTCAATGGAGAGCATAGCCAAAGCCGATAGTCTTTCCTGGCACATGGTGTTGCGCAAAAATGTCTTTATTCGTTTTAAATAGAATTTTTCCACAAAAACGAATACAGTTAATAATAATGTTTAAAACATACCTGTTTTTTGAAACCGCTTCATTGTATGCTGCCACTGCTCGTCGATGAGCAGAATCGAGCATTGTCGCAATATTTGCAGTGCCTAGCATGGCTAAATTCAAAACATTATTCATGTGTCCAGCAGAATTTGAATGTCATTTTGTTTATGTGATTTAAATCCTTTACTCCAGTTTTGTCAAGGTTTTCTCCCACATCTTCCACTATAAGTCATTATTAACTGTTCTTACAAATTGTTTACTTTTTCCTTTCACGGCTAATTTTAAATTAATTTGTGGAGTGGGCTACCTAGAGTTTTAATTTGCACTTTTTCCTCCAAACTCAAGTTAGAGAATGGAGTTTTTAATAAGTTTGGAATATAATTCATTATTCCAAACTAGATTGTAACCGAGTTTATATTTATAAAACGTGAACGATAAAACAGCAATCGCAATGTATGAAAACAATTCACAAACTAACCGATCGATCACTCTCGTGCGCTCTTAAACTCCGCACATCATATCTATAGGATTCGCCCACTACGCGTCCTAATTGTGGAGGGGCAAGCAGTAACGCGTTCGCTTTTTCGTATTGCAGGGAAGCATGATCGTCGTGCCGCTTTTTCGTATTGCGCGTGTCGACTCCCGCGCCGCGATCGGAAACCAGTGGCGTTGAAGATAGAGACCTAGCGTCTAGTGTATTCGTAACGCTGCGGCCAAATAATATTCAGATGGTATTAACGCTAGGGATGCGGCAAGGCGATAAATTAAGAATGCATCCATTAATTACTAAATAAAATTATTAATGCTAAATTGTTGGTAGTGCGCGCGCACCAGCGCACCTTATAGCCCACCGCCACTGCAACTGAGACACCCGGTATAGTAGTATATTATTATCATAATCACCAAATAAATACAAGTTTCTGAGTAAAAGTATTTACATAATCTGTAAAAGTTATGGTAATTTGGATTGTTATTTCACCCCAGAATTTCGTTATTGGGATATTACAATAGCCGTATCTTTAAGCAAAATGAAAATTTTGCAATAAGCACAATTATACAAAATAATATTTTATGTAAATATTTTGCTAGTCGTTTCCAAGATTTTTTGGTTTTTCCTCCAGCAGCCACTGTAGTGCAAATTTCAGATAAAACGTTCTCATAATTAAATACAATTTGACTCTATATCATAAAAAACACATATCACATGTTTTCCACTCTGTAAATGTCTTTGTAAACACGTCTACAACTTAGAAATAGAAAGGAAATTTAATAGAGCTGCAATGAAACGCAGCTGACACATGTGAAAATGATTACCGTAGAAGTCATGAACAAACCGCAGTTAACTCAAAATTTAATTACACGAACGGGAAAACTAAAAGGAAAGAAAATCGAGAAAAGTAAACCATAAAATCAGCAATTCTCTATAAACTAGTCCTCAAAGTTTCGGGTCTAATAATGTCAGACGAGAAAACTACATTGAAAAAAACGCAGCTCCGGACGGCCGGCCGCCTCCTCGGAACTAAGTTCAATAAAACTTCCACGATTAATTTCATAATTTAAGTGGAATTTAATCCATTCGAAATTAATTGGATTCTAAATGAAATCCGAGCGGCACCTGTGGTTCCGATCCGACGCCCCTTAATTTCTTAACCGTCGAAATAAAAACCGTTGTGCTAACGATTTAAGATTCCTGAAAGATAATTCGCGAAATCGATTTTCAGGATCGGATCGGCTTCCTGTGCACGGCTATTCGTTATATGTGGGGAATTTGGCGACCTTCTTCTCTATTAGTTACACAGCTGCAAGACACCTACTAGGGGTAATTCAAAGCTTACAATGTTTGGTCTTACATACAGAACAAAAAGAATAATTCTAGGATACCGGGCAAATGTTTCTTGCAAATTGCGACATAGCCAACAAGATATTTTCAATGCATTTGCGGAATTTTTCGGTAATATTATATATATACGTGTTCAGACAAAAAAAAAAAAAGAAAAAAAAAATTTTTATAATTCACATTCTTTAACAATAAAAAAACCCCTTTCCTTAATCAGAAATAAATCAGCAAAAAACTCCTACCTAATTCCATCTTTCATTTGTAAGAGACTTTTGCGATATTCTAGCTGAACCATTATGTTATTTATTTAACTTATCTTTGACGAAGATTTTCCAAAAAAGGAAAAATGAATTAAACGGTGATCTCTCGAGAAGAAAAACTGGAATATCCATCTTATCAAACTTTGCGAAAGTTTTTGAAAAAAATTTTCACCAAAATCCATCTACCCCCCATTATATTTTTTCTCCCCCCCCTTTCTACATGGAATCATTACCGTGGCAAGGGGGGGGAGGAATCCTTTTTTTTTTTTATTTTTTTTATGCAAGGAAATTACATAAAGGCCAGTGGATGCAGTATATACAATTTTGGGCCTCGATAAAGATCACGGCATACTTTAAATAAACTTCTAAATATTGGGTTCAGTCCAAATTTTTTTTTTTTCACTCCTACTTTGTTGCCGTGAGGTTTCCTACATTGGTTTTACCTCAAGAACGATAGGGGGAAGGGGGGGGGGGGGCCAGGGTGCATTCTTGTGGCCCTTTTTTTTTTTCTGGTTTCCCATAAGGAACGTATTCCCTGAGACCCTTTTTTTTTTTTTTCCATTAACGACTTACATGTAAAAAGAGTGAATTAAAAATTTTGTAAGTATTTTCAATTGGGGAGCTTCTGCAAAAATAAGATAAAAGGGGAGATGTAACACACAAGAAAAAAGAAAACAAAAAAAAAAAAAAAGATATAATGTATGGTATAATATTATAGATTAGAGATAATACAAAAAGATCTGGTATAAACTTTACAAGCAAAAGACATTTTTTTCCCTCATAATGAGTTGGGCGAAGCAATGAGAATGCTTGGGTTTATTGTACGCAATTAAACGTTTACTAACAACAGGCATAAACCCTGTACGATCAAAATAAGTGAAAGTAAGGTCCTATATTGTCAAAAAAAAAAGGAAGAGAAAAAAAAACAAAAATAGGGGGAAAAAAAAGGGGGTTCCCCCGGTTTTCCCCCCCCCCCCTTTTAGGACCAAATAGTTTTTTTTTAAAATACAGCCAAAAGTTCCAACGCTGTCTAATAAATTTTAATACCAAAACAGAGGCACCCCCCACTTCCATATTAATACACAAAACAATCCTTTATCACCTTAACAATTGCACTCAATAAAGAAGCCAATTTTGGACAATTATGGATGAATAAAAAAATTTCATTTCTAATCTTAACTTTAACGCTTTACAATGTTAACTATATTAACAAGAGAGATAGAATTTAAGTCTTATGATATTTATCTCCTTTACCGTTTTTTTTTATCTTATTTAAGCTTTATTTTAATGTGTCCGTAATGGGTTAAACCTGTTGGCAAAAAGGATATATTGGTTTGGGATTACGTCGGGCAACACATTTGATTTTTGCCAACGTTTCACAGTCCTCAAAATATCGTCTTTTTTCCGAATATATCCGGAAGTATTCAGAATTTCCTCAATGTTTGAACAGCATTTGATTGAACACCAAATTGCCAAGCATTGCCTTGGTTTAACCCATTGTCGTCACACCTCCTAAAAATAACGTATTGATCACATAGGGTCCAGTTGACCCCACGCAAAAAACAGTTGCATTCAGTTACAGTCATTTGCGTTCTTTTTGATGTATCGACTCAAATCTTGCACGAAAATTAAGTTTAAGACTTCCTCTTTATTATCCAATTGTTGTTTCTCCTTTTTTAAATTTTTTAACTTTGAAAAGGCGCGAAAAAAAAGTTTGAAAAATTTTGACTTTTTTACTGGGGGGAAAAAATTTGAATTTTTTTTTTAAAAAAAATTTGGGTTTTTTTTATAAAAAATTCCTCAAAATTTCGATTTTTGAGACTAAGTCAATACTCTAGAAATGGTATACTTTTAAGAAAAAAATTGTATTATATCGAGTTGTTCGAAAAGTATATTTAATTTGAAGATTGAAGTTGTCAATTTTAATGAAACTCATGAAATGAGATAAATAAATTTCGAAGGTGTGAAATAAAGTGAAAAAGTTTTTAAAATAAAGTTTTTTAAATTAAAACTATATATTTTATGAAGCATTACTTCATAATCACTTCGTCTTCCTGTCGCTTCCTCGCTTACAAACACCGCATCGTTTCCTCCTCTTTTCTCGACCAGTGGCTCTGCAGTTCTGCTCAAAATTGTATTAATGCCTGCTCGAAATTTTTAGCACACGTTTTTTTTCACTT
The DNA here is from genome assembly GCA_029963805.1 of Aromia moschata. Classification (NCBI taxonomy): domain Eukaryota; kingdom Metazoa; phylum Arthropoda; class Insecta; order Coleoptera; family Cerambycidae; genus Aromia; species Aromia moschata. The sequence continues at coordinate 96,075 of JAPWTK010000778.1, read as the reverse complement.
TTGCCACACTATGATCACACTGGGTCTAATTGACTCCAGCAAAAATACGTCCGTACAAATAGATGTCTACCGACACACTAATGCCACGCATGCTTTCGAAAACCATGGAAACCAATCTTGGAAGCTATATCAACTCAAAAATTGTCTGGGGTCATCTGGACCCAATGTGACCACTACGGGTTAAACTTCTTTGTATCTCTTATCATATCTTATTATTAAAAATGTATTATTAAAAACCTTGTGTAAATTAAATATTCTTCATTGGGATTGTTTTTTAAAGGATCTTTTTGTACAGGGTTAATAAGTTTACATACAGGGTGACCCATTAAGAATGGAAACACTGGTGTAAAACAGTTGTTTATTATCCAATTTGAATGGAACTTTTTTTAAAAGATAGAGAATCAAAAACAATACTTGGGCGCAAAAGATCAAGACGACATTTTATTGTCAAAGCCTACTACGATTTTTTTTCTAGCTAAAAAATTGCTAAGTATGTTTAGCGATTTTTGTATTTAAAATCTGATTACACCAATGAATTCATCAGCCCCTCAAATAGGTTTGTATTAATTTTTGTGAAAAAAGTTTGTTTTTAAGAAAAGGTGAGGTTAAATCATTATCACCGGTGTTGCGGTGTTTTTTTAAACCGGAAAGGGGCCAGAGAAAAATAAATTATCCGTGTTTGAATTATGTTTTGTTTAACCTCCTGTCCAATTCGATAACTGTTTTTTAGTTTCTAATTACTGTTTTTTAGTTACCTTTAAAAAACCTTTTATTAATACCTTGAATTATTTTCTTGTATTAGATGGTAATTTTTATTGTATTCGAAAATTCATTTTGTGGAAAATTATTCATTGTTCTTTCAACACGTGATATGATTTTCCAAATCCAAATACTAGTCTGAGGGTTGCAAGTTTGGAATTAAATTTATCTAGAGAAAATAACCGATGCTATCTCCAAAAAACAGAAGATAAAACCTTTTAAATCCAAGTTTACTCATACTTTGGAACCAGGCGACAATGAAAAATGACTAGAATTTTGTTTGTGGGTACAAGGACAATATCTTAATGACAGACATTTTTTAAAAAATATTTTATTCAGCGATGAATTCAGTACAAATGGAGTTATTTCATCTCAGAACTCTCTGTTTTGGGCTGCAGAAAATCCAGAATGGATAATTACATAAATGCAAAAGGCAATATTATGAGAAAGTCAATGTTTGGTGCGGGATACTTAACGAGATAATCATTTGTCCGTTCTTGTTTGAAGGAAATATGAACAGTGAACAATTCCAAAATTTTTAACGAGAATTTTCCTTATCATTGGATAGGTCGAAACAGCCAATTAATTAGGTGGCCTCCCCGATCTCCGGACCTAACCCCCTCTTGATCTTTTGTTATAGGGTTTTGTTAAGGCTAAGGTTTATGAAACACGACCCGATAATCGGGAAAATGTATTCACCAGAATAAGGGAAGAATGTGCGGAGATTAGAGCGTATCAATTACGAAAACTTGTAATATACAAAAACGATATGAAAAATTTATCGAATTAAATAAAAGATCTAATGGAAGCTATGATAATTGAAAATTGTTATTGTTAACAACTTTTTTTACAAAGTGTAATCACTTAATTAATTTTTCTCTCAATTGTTGTGCCTCTAAAATTGTTATTTATTTTTTATTTAATAGTACTGTCACATGGTTCTTACGCTTACTGTTAATTCATATTTTGTACTTTTATTTATTTTTCTATGAGCTCTTTTCCATTTTTAGAAAATATACACTTACCTGTAACCGCAAATACTGGCGATAATGATTTTTTACACATCTTTTTTGCCACAACTTTTTTAAAAACAAACTTTTTTTTCAATAGAATTGGTACAAACCCATTTGAGGGGACGCTGAATCACTGGTGTAATCAGATTTTGAATAGAAAAATCGCTAAACACATTTAACAATTTTTTACCTAGAAAAAATCGTAGTAGGCTTTGAAAATTAAAAATGTCTTGTTGATCTTTTGCACTCAAGCAGAGTTTTTGATGCTATATCTACTAAAAAAAAGTACCGTTCAAATCGGAAAATAAATAACTTTTACGCCAATGTTTCCATTCTTAATGGGCCACCATGTACATACTTATGTACTACTAAAATTGAAATTTGTACTAGACACTTGAAAATTGGTACATAGACAGAAAATCAAAAAAATAACAACGACGTTCTTTACCATTTTTCAAAATAAAAAAAATGCTATATTATGTTTTTTTTTTTGAAATTCTTTGACAGTAAACACGTGCGGTCATTTGACATTTTTTAAATAAAAACTAACAGCAAAATCCAAATTTTTCTTAACCGATTAGGAAAAAAATTACCCCAATGATGCGGACTTTATGTGTGACATTATACAGGGTGCTGGAAAAGTACCGGAACAGCAGAATAACTAAGGAGTGCATTTTTGGCAAAAATGTTTTATACAAAAGGTTTAGGATTTTTTCCTCGGCTATCCATTAGTGACCTTGAATTTGAACCTGAACATGACTCAAGGTCATTTGAAGGTCAAGGTTGTTTTTTCAAACGGGAACCTATTTTTGACCCCCTGAATAGAAAAGAGCGGAAAAACTATAGTCGGATCTGAGCTTGATAACCCTCAAAAAATGCACTCCTGGCGAGTTATTCTGTTCCGATACTTTTCTAACACCCTGTATGTTATTGTGCGACAAAAAATGCAATTTCAAAAAAATCTAAATAACTGAAAAACGGTAAAAGATTGGTAAAGGAAATCTCATGAAAACCTCAATATATTCATGAAATATTCAATAATATGCACGTCATTCTATTTAAAATGACGTAGTTGATACGTCCAGCATCTTGAAATTGATACGAACGTACTAAATTATATCCACGTTAATAACGAGAACATAGAAATATTGTTCGTTAAATTAAATAAAGAAAATCATTTAATGATTTCCCTTTGTCGTCCAACGAAATTCGTACGGTTATTCTACAACACGAAGCAACTCCTGAAAACTGATTTCTAACTGCGAAAATTGCTTTCTCAGTATACTGTCTAGCTTCTCTGCGCCAACTGCTCCATATCAGTTGGCCAGGAACTGCGAATCTCTTAGGATGTTCAAAGTAGAGTGTCACATCAAAGTGTGCATTTCATCTTCATAGTCCCCATTATTGCCCTTTCTATGGAGTTACTCGTATAATACGATAATGCAAAGTTGCTCTTATTTCCCGGCTATTGTACGTGCAACCCAACTTCGCTTCTCTGATTACGTCGACGTTCTAATTTACTGGTTTGCAATAGGTACACATAGGGCGTTCCACTTTATTTGTGTAAAACACTGGCAATCAGCAGCCAAAGTCGTAGCTAAAAAATTGCGAGGATGTTGTGTTTCGTGTCCATAATTATTTGCAGTCATTAAAAAAAGATGATTATAAAATGTGTTTCGACTAAAATAAATTAAAAAAGTTTAATAATGGCGTTTAATTAGATTTTAAATTTCAAGCATTTTTCGCTGGGAAAAAAAATCTTCACTGTTAATATGTAAAGGTTGTCCTTAAGTTATTTGATTAAAAAATATATATCTTATTTTCTTATAACTTTTTCATATTATCTCTTTAAATACACTAGAAAACAAAAGCACAACTAAAACTTGAAAAAAAAAACAAAGAAGCTTATTCTTTAACGGAATTTAATTTTGATTATGTATTTTTTTTAAAATGAAACAACAAAACAATAGTTGTCGAATGAGGTGTTGAAAGTGGCCTCCATTTTTCGCTAAGGAATGCCTAAGTCAGTCCCGAAACTCTTAATTAACATTTACTAGGAAGTCTTCAGGAATGGCCAGGATTTCATTTGAAATTTCCTGTTTCAAATCTGGTCGATTGACCTAAACTTTACATTTTAAATACCCCCACAGAAAAAATCTAAGGAATTTAGATCTGGGGAACACGCTGGCCATTCAATTGTACCTCTTCTGCCTATCCAGCGTCATGGAATTGATAATTTAAGGGGGTATTCTAGTCTACAAATTTGAAAAAATCGAAATTTTTTTGTTTCATATTTACAAAGTTTAGACAATCAAGAATATGCCCTTAAAAGGATTTTTCAAAATTTCAATTATTTTATGAGTTACAGCCATTTTTGTGACGCGGCATCGGCTCCGGTCCGACCGGAACAAATGAACAATAAACGGTAGCCGCTGCCCGAGTACTTACGAAACACGAAACGTATTTAGTCGGAATCTTTTCGTCTTAGTATTTATCTCAAATTAGTTTGGGGCCAGCCTTCCAAGCAACGTGGACGTGCTAACTGAATAAAATTGCCGGAAACTTGTCTCAAAACTTTAAACGCGTTTTTCTCAAAACTACTTCTTTCGAGTTGGCGTGAACGATATCTCAAGTTCTAATGAACCGATTTATTTGAAATTTGGTGTGAATGTTCTTTATACACTTCTCTTCGCCTCAAGCACGCTCAGATCAAAATTTCTAATTTTACTATTTTAAAAAAATCGGAATTGTTAAAAAAACATTTTCATTTTTTTTTCAAACGGCCGCCATTTTATGATTTTTTTTTTACTTTTCCAAGGTTCGGGCTATAGGGGCATCTATACTAATTAAGAATCCGTTCGGCTTTTTTGTTTCAGATGACCAGAAGGGTTTAAATCATGCACACCCTTGTTTTTGGACCCCTCACTTTGCCAGCTCATAACTCTGTCAATTTTGAGTCTTTTTTTTCAGTTTATTTTTTATGTTATTTTAATATATCCATAAACAAATGATAAAAAAATGGATAGTAAAAATATTTTATGTTTCGTTTGTACAGAGCTTCAAAAACCGCCCGAAATTCATGCCTCTAGACTAGAATACCCCCTTAAACACTCCCTCATATTTTCCGCAAAATGTAGTGGTGTCCTTTCCTCTTGGAACATTTGTTGGTTAATAACATTATTTTCACCCGGAAACAACAGTATGCAAGATGGAATAATGTGATTTCTTAGATCAAATAAATATTTTTCAGAATTTAAATTTCCATTTATGAAGAAAGGTCCAACAATACGTTCTCCAACAATGCCTGATCAAGCATTAACTTGTTGGGGATTTTGGGTATGCATTTGATGAAACCAATGAAGGTTCTGACTTGACAAGTAACGGATATGTCGATTAACAATACCATTTAAATTGAATGTAGCTTTATCTGAAAAAAAGGATATTTCTTGCGTAATTGTAATCTTTCAAGTTGTAATTGTTATTGCGTCTTTCCATCATGTTTTCACAAAATTTTTTCGAAGGCATCCTCGTGAACAAGTTGTAGTTTGTATGGACGTACATTTTTTTGTTTAAATACATTTTTAACTGACTTGAGAAATATCAAGACACCCTGGAAGATTTGATTGGATTTTCGCACACTGAGAGCAAGAAATCCAACGCTTTATCTCCTCTGGTCAGTTCTAAGCTGCTCTTTCGGATATTGAGGGAAAACCTGTAGATTTTGATTTAAAGTAAATATGTTGGTCTCCATAACAACTAAACGTGAAAAGACAAAATTATTTCATGCTGACAGAAACAAAATTATTCAAGCCACTTTATCATATAATAAGGTTATTAAAAAGTAACAGGCATTATACGCGATTTTTTTGCCTCACTGTATGTACTTGTCCGTACATTTTTGTAACGTTGTTTTCTTTAGTAATACCCGAACACAGAGCGGGAATATCAATATTGTGCGATTTGACTGACTACGCGAGATCACGGGATGTCTATAAAACTCGACATTGCAGATTACCGTTTAATCTTTAATCATTCTACTTTTTGCACGGCCGCAAAAAAAAGCAATTCTCAATAGCGCGCACAACACAAAGAGGGAGGGTGTATAGGCACCCTCTAAAAGAGTAATTGAAAAACTGGCCGGGATTATTTATTTCCCAGCAAATCCTCGAACGGAATTTATTTCGGTTTTGACAGGTGATGGTATTAGAGTATTGAAAAATTCCATCAGAAATGGAAAGACATTAAAACTGTTGGATCCAATACAGAGTATATTTTGTATATTTATACAGTAGACTGCAGTGGCGGTGCGTGATATTTCAGTTAGCCATATCTTGAAAACGACGCATGGGACCCACTTCACTTTTTAGGTGATGACTATACACCTCTTACAGAAAGGATTTATAGTGAAAAAACCGTCAGCAAAGTTTGCGAAAAATTTTCAAAAACACTGGAGCACTCCCTGGGTTCTCAGTAACTCTCTGTGGAATATTTGCAGTATATTTTTTTCATAATCTAGAAACAAATATAAGGAGACGTTTTTCGATTTGTTACAAAATATTTTTTGTTTCAAAAAGTTATGGCCATTTTAATTTTGGGAAACAAAATGTTCCTATAAAATTAAAATAATGGCCATAACTTTTTGAAAAAAAATATTTTGCAACAAATCGAAAAACGTCTCCTTATATTTGTTTCTAGATTATGAAAAAAATATATACTGCAAATATCCCACAGAGCGTTACTAAGAACCCAGGGAGTGCTCCAGTGTTTTTTGAAAAATTTTTCGCAAACTTTGCTGACGATTTTTTCACTATAAATCCTTTCTGTAAGAGGTGTATAGTCATCACCTAAAAAGTGAAGTGGGTCCCATGCGTCGTTTTCAAGATATGGCTAACTGAAATATCACGCACCGCCACTGGTAGACTGTATCTGAGTCAACACGAGAAGAAATTTGATTTAATTTTTTTTAACAAAACTAAATAATTTGTAAGTAGATATTATGTACAGGATGTCCCACTTTAAAGTCTCACACCGGCTATTTTGGGTTATTAGTTATACACCTATCATTACATAACCTCAAAAAAAAAAACGTTATTTTACAGACTGTGAAGTATAACCACAAAACTCGAGGGAAACCTGGATTTTGTGAATCAGATGATCACCACCCTTTTTCGGGGGGGGGGGGGGCCCTCCCCCCTCGTTTAAGGAAAACAAAGAACAAATTCCTTGTCAATCCCCCACCCCCCCCACCCCCAAGACCCCCCAAGCCCCCCCATCGGCTCCCTGAAAAAAATGTTATTTTCGACTGGACTCAAAATGCCAGCAAGCTATCACATAACTGAAAAAGTGCCTAACTACAGCACCAATTCTAGCCAGTGGCAGCCGGTGGAACTTGACATGCTCGTATTTCCGTAAGGAGGCATGGGACCCACACCATATTTTAGGGGCTACCTAAGTAGGAGGCTGCAATGGCAAAAAATCTTCATGGAAAACTTGCGATTTTTTTTTCCAAAAATGGCTGCCTCCGGGCAGATCTTGGAAACGGCTTCCAAAATATTGGCAAAATATTTTTTTCATAACCACCGAGTAAATACAATTTTTTATACTTGTAATTTTTGAAAAATTCTTATTTTCCTTAAAGATAGGTACGACTACTTTAAAATCTCAAACGAAATTGTGATGAAATAAAAACCATTTCATAACCATAAAATTTCCATACTATCAATCGAGAAAAAGTATAAAAAAAATTGTATTCACTCGGTGATTATGAAAGAAAATATTTCGCAAATATTTTGCAAGCAGTTTAAGATCTGTTACATTTATAATTAACTTAAAATTAATTAGAAATGTAACAAACAGTAGACAGTTCGATGCTTTCGAAAGTTTAGAGATCATTAAGTGTAACAGTAGTATGAATAATGACAATGGTCCGATATCCACCAGTCCACTGTTTACACTGATAAACAAAGACAGATGTTACGGTTAAGTGAACCGTGGCAACAAATTAAGTATAAATAGTGCAAGTGTGTAGGTTAGAATTTAGTTTGTATCTTCTCCTGAAGATGCCAAATTAGTTGGCGAAACGCGCGTTGAGAAAAGTATGGTAGTTCGGTCTATCGTGGAAAACGTCCAGTTTTTTGTTTCTACGCCGAAGGTTCCAGTACCCCCTCCAGGACTCAAACAACACCATGTAAAAATATTTTTTATTGCGACTGGCCGATCCGTAGATCAGTCGTACGTCTTCGATTTGGCAGCCCGTTACAAAATTTCCTGCGGACGTCCATGACCCATCGCGATTTCGCAAAGTCGTCGCAGCGGCCATTGTTTAAAATTAAATAAAAGGGTGTCCGAGCGGTAAAACGGGACCCCGGCCGGGAACGGACAGTTAGCTATACGCCGAGTGAAAATCGCCGCTTATGAGACCGCAAGTACATCCCAAATGTACTAGAAAGCCGGGCCCGGCTTTTGTGGAGTACCTACGCGAATTGTTTAGTTAGTAAACTGAACTTTAATTGTTTAGAATATTGGGATTTAGTTCGAGATGCGAACATATTTCGGTTTGCGTGCTGGGATTTGCATTGTAAAAGGTAGCGGACAGGGAGACAGACGCTTAGAGACATTTCGGGATTGAAACACAATTGCACAGAATTCATTTGGTCACTAGAGACTGGATTATACGCAAAAGGATATAATTTTTCATAATATTTATTTTGGCTTTTCTCTTCCACAGAATGATTTATTGAAACAATTTATTCAACGTATTAGGACTTGTAGAAATGATTGAATTTTGGAAATTTGGACTTTAGCTAATATGCCTAGAACTTAATAAAAATGTGTTCAAGATATCTATAATTCCTTTTGTACAGGAACTTGGCATTAACTTCTTTATTTTTAATAAAATGAAACCTTTTTTATTGCACATTTAGATTACATACGTAATTGTATGTAGATTTTTATCAGGTTTTCCTACACCTACAAGGTGAGTAAAGTAAGTAATGAGACTATTTTTTTAAATTTTTTTATTCGAATAGAATTACAATTCAGTATTATCTCCTTCAAAATAACTTCCTTGGGAATCCACACAGCGCTAGAGATGGTTCTTCCATTGCTCATAGCAGTGCTAGAACTCATATACTAGAATAGCCTTCAGCTGGTCGCTTACAGCCGTTTGAATGTTTTCTATGGTCCCAAAATGACGTCCTTTGAGGGGATTTTTCAATTTCGAGAGGAGAAAAAAAATCACAAGGACTCAAGTCAGGCGAATAAGGCGACACAGAAATGTTTTTACTAGCAAAAAACTCGTTTACTGAAATGACTATGTGACAAGACGCATTGTCGTGATGCAACATCCAGTTGTTCTTGATGTTTGATCTCACACGCATGACCCTTTTTCGAAGTTTTTCAAGAACCTCTCAATAAACGTGTTGATTTACTGTTTGGCCTGCAGGCACAAACTCTTTCTGGACAATTCCGTAACTATCAAAAAAAGCACATCAGCATGCATTTGATCTTCGACTTGCTCATACTTGCTTTTTTGGCTCTTGAGGAGCTTGAAGTGTGCCATTCCATGCTTTATCCCTTGATTTCCGGGTCGTACTCAAACACCCAAGTCTCATCACCAGTAATGACACGTTCCATAAAATGATGATCATTTTAAATCGATTCCAAAAAGTCAAGACACCTTTCTCTCCTGATGTCCTTTTGTTCCTGCGAAAGGTTTTTTTGAACCATTTTTGCGCAAATTTTTCTCATCCCCAATTCGTTAGTCAAAATCTAACAGTGGTGTGCCTCAAATGTAACTCTTCCCTATATTCTGTCGACATTTTCATCGGTTCTTGAAGATGAAGGCCTTCCGCTGCGTGGTTCATCTTCAATCGACTCTCTTCCTTCTGAGAATGTCTTAAACCACCGAAAAAAACTGGGCTCTTGAAAAAAACACTGTCTCCGTAGGTGTGTTGAAGTTTTGCAAAAGTAACCGATGCGCTGTGTCCAAATCTGAAACAAAACCTGATAGCACACCGTTGCTCAAAATTAATGTCACTCATTTTTAAAAAGCACTGGAAAAAAACCGGTTTATGAAAACAGTTGCAAAGAACAAACATCTGACTCTAACAAGTTTAAACTTGTACTGAAGGTGCATTACATATTAACTAACCTACCGCTCTTCCCTTCGTTAAGTCCCGTCTCCACAGTGTTACTAGATCGAGCGCTACGTTGCCAGTCTCATTACTTAATTTACACATCTCGTATAAAATAATTTTAAATAATCATTTCAATTTTTGTTATTGTTAATGTTGTTTTATTTACTATGACGTCAATTGATTAATTAACTTATACTTTCAATAGTTTATGTTATAGTAACGATGTTGAATAGTCGGTTTCAACTTTAATTAAAAGTATAAAAACGTTGACGTTTTGTTCAATCATGACCATGTAAATGTTTCATGCTGTTAATTTTAAAATGCTATAAATTTGTTATATATGAAAATATATAGATACATATATCAAATAATATATTTTTGAAAAGCATAAAAGGTGTTCTTTTCTAACATTTCTTGGCCAACTATTGTTTCTGTTTAAAAAGAAAATTACAAATTTTATCTATAATTCAAAAACCGATAATTACAGCAAAAAACTAATTACAGCACTGAATTCTACATAAAAAATATATGGGACACCATTGTAATAATATCACTATTATCAAACTATGGCCTGGGTTTTTTTTGAACCATTTTTGCGCAAATTTTTCTCATCCCCAATTCGTTAGTCAAAATCTAACAGCAATCTAATATCAGACAATTATCGTCACAGTCGATAATTGTCTGATTGGAAAATGTTTGGGAAAAGTTGCCTTTTGGCCTCAATAACAACTGGTTAAAATTTGAAAACGATCGGTTAACATCTTTTGCCCCCGACAGAAGCTCAAAGTTTGCACATTTTAGTCAAAAAATGAAAAAATGCATTTTTTAAAAAAATATGTTTTTTAACGTTATTGTGTTTTTTCGTGGCACAAATAACGTCATTTGCTTTATAAATTGTGAAAGAGTATTTCAAAACATTTTAGACACGCTCTTTTCGCATCTTTGGTTGTCTGAAATACTCCTCATTTTAGTGCTGTAATGCATAAATCTGTGTATTTGTCGTTTGTATCTGACCTGCACACTTGCTTGGTGGCATAGCTTTGTTTATGTGATAAAAATTTTGCGTTTTGATGTTTCGAGTTAAAACAGCCATTTAAGATTTTTGTATTTACTATCATGCAGCATTTAGCTCGCTTTTCGTTTTCGAAGCGACCCAGTACTCACCACGGGGAGGTAGCTGCAATTTGAGTTCCACCCACACCCTACCCAACCAACCAACCATGAGTGCTGTTTAATGGATCTGTTTCCAAGGATCCTCAAAATTTGAAGTCCTTTATAGTTTCGAAGGAAGGCATTTTTTGCCTTGACTGGAGAGTTGTACGAATGAAGCCATCTCTCTTCTCTGGGCCACAAACTTTGGATGCAGCTTCGGTTACAAGTTTCACCGTTCTCTCAACTGCCTGCGTCTGGCATGGCAGTCTCGAAAATACTTGTCACCTAGGCCCTCACTGACGATGCACTGAAGGTCTTCTGTAGGCGGGGGGCCCAGTTACGTTTACTATGGCCCAATCTATTACATCGATGTAATCAGATGCGTAAAGATTAATGTTAGGAATTTGAAAGACCCTTACACGGCCTCATCGATTCTGGCTTGCTTGTCTACATTTTAAAATCCCTTGGGATAGCCCTTATCACCTTCATTCTAAAAGTTTATCTTCCTTCCTGGTTGCGAATCAAGCAAAATCCATCTTGTGCTGAAGGTGCACGGCATGTGTGGGCCGTCATTAGAGATTCGAGGTGCCTACTTGATGACATGCGAAAAGTCGTGGATAAGGTTATTTGTAATAACGCGTACTTTTGTCACTCGGAAAATATTCTTATAACAATGCTAGCAGACGATCGAAAGCACGTTCGTGAACTTGCTTACAGCCGCATTTTAAAATATAGACAAATAAGCCAGAACCGACGAGGCCGTGTAAGGGTCTTTCAAATTCCTAACATAACTCCTATAGAAAACCTTCAGTGCATCGTCAGTGAGGGCCTAGGTGATAAGTATTTATTTTCGAGACTGCCATGCCACAGCCTGCGTGTGACATGGCGTTGAGAGAACGGTGAAACTTGTAACTGAAGCTGCATCCAAAGTTTGTGGCCAAGAGAAGAGAGATGGCCTCATTCGTACAACTCTCCAGTCAAGGCAAAAAATTACTTCCTTCGAAACTAAGAAGGTCTTCAAATTGAGGATCCTTGGAAACCGATCCATTAAACAGCACTCATGGTTGGTTGGTTGGGTAGGGTGTGGGTGGAACTCAAATTGCAGCTACATCTCCGTGGTGAGTTCTGGGTCGCTTCGAAAACGAAAAGCGAGCTAAATTCTGCATGATAGTAAATACAAAAATCTTAAATGGCCGTTTTAACTCGAAACATCAAAACGCAAAATTTTTATCACAGAAACAAAGCTATGCCACCAAGCACGTGTGCAGATCAGATACTGCACAAACGACAAATACACAGATTTATGCATTATAGCACTAAAATGTATTTCAGACAACCAAAGATGCAAAAAGAGCATGTCTAAAATGTTTTAAAACACTCTTTCACAATTTATAAAGCAAATGACGTTATTTGTGCCACGAAAAAATTCACGATAATGTTAAATTGAGGCCAAAAGGCATGTTTTCCTCACAAATGTTTTTTCATTTTTTGACTAAAATTTGGAAACTTTGAGCTTCATGGATCGTTAGAAATGGAAAAAAAAAAGATTGCTGTAACTCGATCGTTTTCACAATTTGTAACCAGTTTTTTTTGAAGACCAAAAGGCAATCTTTCAATCTCTCCCCAGAAACATTTCGAATCAGACAACTTATACAACTTGTAACGCTCCGCACCTTCTATTGGCCTTTACATGGATGGTTAGAAATGGCTAATTTTTCAAAAAAATTAAGTTTCGCTTCATAGTGGTAAAACCTCAAAATGAATTAACAAGGACAATTAAATTCTGGTAGACTGTGTAATTTTTTCTAACATGTAACCAAGGAATAAATCTTGCGCAATCTTTCAAAACACTTGTAATGAACCGTTAGAGCTATAGGCCCCTTAGAAAAACATAAACGTAAAATTACCACAGAAACTTAAATCACAATGTTGAATAACATGCATAGCATTAGAAATAAACAACAACCTAAACATAAAGATGACATTTCTATCTTTACGTTTTATAATTACGGAGTGCCAGTTATAACAACTAGCTAATACTCTCGAACAAAATTTGAGGGTTTCCTTTACAGTAGTGGTAAAACCAATTTGCAAACAATTTAATTAACAATCGATATCCATCAATTCTTCTAAATCCAGTGTCGTTGCGATTTTTCACAAAAAGTTTAATTTATGAAATGCTAACACTGTAACCTCTGTAATAAATTCTATAATACAAACGATCTTACGCAGAATTTCAAAACAGCGATGGTAATGAACATGTTAGAGCTACTAAGACCTGATACAGTAAACAATACACATTTTGCTGACCATTTAAGAGAGTTTAACCATGAATTTATTATAGAACAAAACTTCAAAGCACTACATCTAGCAGGAAAAGGTAACTATTTAATTAATTTGGAGAGTTTAGAAATTTTAAGACATCACAGAGAATCTAACGGAAATATTTTAAATGCACAAATTGAAATCCATCATAACCCGATCTACGAAGTTTTCTTCTGAAGCGCCTCTAGTGAATAAAAATGTAACTCAATAGAATAGATTTAAATATAGATCCCTTAAGGAGAAATAGGTTAGTATAGATTTGTACAGTTAGGTAGTTGATCTAAATATAGATGACACTAGCAGTATGCAAAGTTTGAAAAATTGACGTATGAAAACAAAAGATAGTTTTTTTCTGACTTCCTTATTAGATATTATCAAAAGTTTTTAATATTTTAACCTGCTATGATTTTCAACATGTATGTTTGTCCATTGTCTTAAGTGAATGTTGTGTAAATGTTAATTGTTTTTAAAAATAAGAAAATCTAATTAGTAATACTACGAATACCAAATAAGAAGTGGAGTAATCTATCTGAGATAAATCAAGATAAGTAAAACAATTTTGGAAGGTGAATTAATAGAAAATTACAAAAAATCAATATATCTACCAGATAAATTTTGATACATCAAAAATCAAAATCAAAGTAATAATGTAAGTAAAACAAATATATTTTTTCTTGATTCTAATAACTAAGTAAACTAAAATAGGTCTTCTCATTAAAGAAATAAATAATACATTTTCCTCCTAATAAACAAAATAAAATGTAAAAAATAAAAAATAAACTCAAAACCATGCATAAACACCACATGCAATTTTTCCCAAATAACAGATAGATTACGTGCACTAATTTCATATATGACTTTGTAGCCTATTGTAACTTTTGTTGCCTGAAGATGGTCATTTAGTGACCGAAACCGGTAGCAAGTCAGAAATAAAGGATTTGTGAGAAAAAGGCCCCTCTTGTCATTTCTTTCCAAATTGACCTTAGAAAAACGTTGAAAATGGAACACCCTGAACGTAGGTATACAAAATACAAACTTCGTTTAACATTGTGAAGCATCGGGGATTTACAGTAGTACTGAACGTTCATAGTTTCAGTTTTATCAGAAACATTTGAGCCATTGTTTACCAAAAGAAACAAAACGTACAAGCCGTACCTTTAGCCTTTTAAAATGCGAGCGGGTGTAATTAAAGTACATCAACGATAAAATAAACAACTTTAACGACTATTTCTGAAGGTACCTACCCAGCTATACAATTCTCACACAATAATGCTAAGCCTTTTGTGTTTCAAGCACAATGCGTTGCTTTTAGCAGAATCAGTGCATAAACAATATCTACTTGTTTTCGCGATATAATTCAGGGTAAGTTTTAATCGAAGAGAAGTTGTAAAACAGACAATATGTATATTTTCCGTTTTCATTCAACTAGAATTTAATAAACAGTGCAACCAGTTCTAAATACCTATAACAATACCTATATACAGTGTGGAACAGCCAAATGGAATAAATTCAGTAGCTCCAATATTATGCATTTTTTTAGAACATCCTGAGACACGTAAATTTCTAATTCTGAAATGACATCTTGCGACGTAAAAATGTCATCCCTACATTCAACCCTCTTCAGGTGACAGCTACAATTCCTAAATTTTCAAATTGGAAGTAGGAGCTTGTGATACTTCATTTGAAAGGTCTTTTCATTCTCTATTCAAAACTGCTATGGCTTTAAATTTTATTGCAGATATTAACAAAAAAAAAGTTTCTCCAGCGTAGGAAATTCGTTACATTAAAATAAAACTTTTATAAATAACACTATTTGTGAATTTTAGGTTCTGAAATGTTAATAATAACAAAAAATAAATGTCTATAATTGCCGACATTCTCTACTATAAGATAAAAACTTACTAATAAATACGTACAATTCTTTGCTTGACAGTCGAACTACAAAAACGGGCAAGCAGCAAAAAAACAAACTTGAAATTTAAGAAGTTGGTCATTATCAGCTTTAGTGAAATTACCTAGAAACGTGCTTGTCATTGTAACAGTAGTTAACAGTTATAAGTGTTAATGTTTTATCGTGTTGCAATTCAGAGAGATGGTTTACCTAACAGAAATGCATACGATAACGATTCTGCAGATGACTGGCTACGGAGACAGAACACAAACGCAGGCCGAAGTTGTTCGCCTATTTCAAGAAAAATATCCGGAGTTGCCGCCGATATCTCAAGGTACCGTAAGTAAAATAGAGAAGCAGTTTCGGGAACGTGGACATGTACGGCAGCTAAAGAAAAATCCTCCCAATAAACTCAGTGATGATCAGAACTTGGATGTAATGCTTATGCTTGAAGAAAATCCACATACGTCGAGTCGTCAAATAGCTTCAGCGTTAAATATTAGCCATTCCATAATCTAAGAGCTTTCAAACGATCGATCATATGCATTTTTTTCACTAATTTTTTACTTCGAAAGTAGGGCGACTATGATCATGAAATTTCTTGGAGGGACCGCTATTTGTAGTATGAAGTTGCAAAAAAATGTCAGCTCGATCCGTTAATAACTTTTCGATCGATCGAATTTTTTGCAAGCCAATTTTTTAACAATTACGCCATTTCTTTGTTTATTGTACGATAGTGACCGGGTTGGGCTAGAAAAATTATAAATCTCTTCAAGTTTGCGAGACTTTTTTGAGATTTTGAAAAACATTAATGGGCCAGCTTCAGACCTAAAAAAGTACGCTTCAAAACGCGAATTTAAAAAAAAATGGGCGTCAGGATATTATAGTCACAATTCAGAGAATTTCGAAGCGGCAACGCTAAAACAATATATTCGTCGCGTCAAAAAAGGTAGTCGCGTAGAAAACGTTATAAAACACTCCCAAATTAATATTTTTGAACATCTCAAAAAGTCTCACAAACTTGAAGAGATTTATGATTTTCTAGCCCAACCCAGTCAATATCACAACAACCAGTCTTTTCTACTTCAAGCAGTCTTTTGCGTCTTTGGTTAACAATGGCACTTGGAGACTTCGGGTTGGGCTTAAAATTTTGGAAATTCAATAGGCTACAACTTCTTAAATGCATATGGTATATAAAATATGCTAAGGAACGAAGATATAAGCGAAAATGTGAAAAAAAAAACGTTTTTTTTTTACAAATTGTTGAGGGAACTAGGGAGGGTTGAAAATGCAAAAATTGGCTCGTGTTTAATGGTTTATAACAAGGCCGCGAATACATGTAAAACTTTTTTATGGTTAAGGGTATTAATTATAACATTATAAAATGAGAAAATTAATTGCAAGTCGTTCTCAAAACCACGATTTTAGTCGAACGGATAAAGATTTTGGCAAATTCTAAAAATATTTCTTCTCTTTAGGCTTCCCTCTATTGATTATTACAAATTAAAAACAAAAATAAAATTAACAAAACGGCGTCCAGAAAACAAAAAATTTGGAAAAATTCGAGTTATTTGTTATTATAAAATTGTAGAAATATTTTTTATTAATCTGATTTTAGGTATAATTCATGTGTCATAGTGTTTTACAACTCCTGTATAAATTTCATTACAATATTTGTGTTAGAACAGTCGTACGGAAACAGAAACGTTTCGACGTTATTATTAAGTCATCTTTAGTGTGTCATCTATATTGCATAGAGAACACTAGAAATTAGAATAATGCTCAGTAGTCCAATCAACGAGCGAAAGCCCCCACGTTAATTGGTCACTAATTGTTATCAGCAAACAAAAAATATGGTCGTATAGAGAGAAAAATTCTAAGAAAGATAGCGTTTTTTGCTACTCGAGTTTTAATGGCGAACATAAAAAGTCAAAAAAACGTTTTTTTGCAAATAAAAAAAAGCTTCAAGTCCTACACAAGAAAGTTAAATTAGAAAGTTGTAGGTCTTAAAAATGCGCGTCGAATGAAATTTGAACGAAAAAAATCTGTTCATAAACATTTGAGAAAAATTTAAAAAAAACGTCAAAAATCGCGTTTTCGTATTTTTTGCTGTATAAATTCCAATTTTGTGTGAACAGACTTGTTGTTAAGAGTTTTATTTTTTCGAGTTATAACGATTTAAAAAAAAAGACGTTTTCAAAAATCAGCTTTTACAGAGGCAAAAATGATCGTACAGAAACGATCATGGGCTCATTTTATTCGCTAAGACTTATACTTCCATGCTATTAACACTTTGAGTGCGGATGTTAGCCGGGGCTAACAAACGTAACGCTCTCTGAGGTACGTGTGTTAGCCCAAGCTAACACAGTCCTTGTCAACCCTAGCATCACAATTTCTACCTGCTAGGGACTGGTGGAGGACAAACTCGGGGTACGGTTGTTAGCACAGGCTACAACCCTAATGAAACCCAAATAATACATAATATATAAATTTTTTATATTCCTTCATTATTGAGGTCATCAAAACGATTTTAGAAGAGGGGCAAAAAATAATATCCGTACCCCGCGGTTGATATGAAGGTTGCGCTCCGCACTCAACGTGTTAAAAAACCAAATCGCTTTTATTTAATTTTTTGCATAAAAAAATGCGTTGTAAAATTGTATCATTTTTTTCGAACCGGTTTTTTTCGAATAACTTTTTTAATTTTGGTTTTACATTTTTTGGCCGTTGCATATTTGAAAACTAGCATTCCAAACACGCATTTTTAAAAAAAAGGTTCTACAATCTCAGACCCGAGATATATTTTTTTTAATTCCTGACAGCGCTGTATACATCCGATTGACTTCATTTTTACACGAAATAGATCACATAAACTTTCTTAAAAAAAAAATATTTCAAATCATTTCGCATAAATTAAGTTGATATAATTATTTGCGAAAGTACAGCGTTGGGTGCGGCACGCGCTAGCCAGCGCACGGCGACAGAGTGGAGGGACACTCCGCTTGGGCGCATCCGATTTCAACTCGTAAACACGATTTCCAAATCGATCGCGCTCGCAAAATTGTGTTTTCCTCCGCTTAAAAAAAATTATCTCGGCTCCCTGAGGTCGTAGGACCTTAATTTTTTTTTAAATGCGTGTTTTGAATGCCAGTTTTCAAATATGCAACGGCCAAAAATGTAAAACCAAAATTAAAAAAGTTATTCGAAAAAAAACGGTTCGAAAAAATGATACAATTTTACAACGCATTTTTCTATGCAAAAATTAAATAAAAGCGATTTGGTTTTTTAATAGCATAAAAGTACAAGTCTTCGCGAATAAAATGAGCCCATGATCGTTTCTGTACGATCATTTTTGCCTCTGTAAAAGCTGATTTTTGAAAATGTCTTTTTTTTAAATCGTTATAACTCGAAAAAAACAAACTTTTTTTAATTTCCGAAAAAAAGATCATTTTCCGCTTGTCTTCTGGGGTTATCTGGGCTATATTTGTAGTTAACAAGAAGTCTGTTCACACAAAATTGGAATTTATACAGCAAAAATACGGAAACGCGATTTTTGACGTCTTTTTTTAATTTTTCTGAAATGTTTATGACCGATTTTTTTTGTTCAAATCACATTCGACGTGCATTTTTAAGACCTACAACTTTCTAATTTAACTTTCTTGTGTAGGACTTGAAGCTTTTTTTTATTTGCTAAAAACCGTTTTTTGACTTTTGAGAATTTTTTTTAGTTATGTTCGCCATTAAAACTCGAGTAGCAGAAAACGCCATCTTTCTTAGAATTTTTTTCTCTATACGACCATATTTTTTGTTTGCTGATAACAATTAGTGACCGGTTTTCTCCCCGTTGATTGGACTACAGACCGACCGCGCGAATATCTGCGTTTGGCCGGCCGCGCGCCGCAGTACGTTTTTACGCTCTCTTGATCTCAATTTTGGGAATTTTTCAAAAAAAAAAAAAAACGGGAAGATATTCCTAAAGGATCACAGTATCGGAATATGCAAAAAAAACGAAAATCGTTTTTTTCGAAATGTCAACCCTTTTCAACCTTTCGGAGAGTCAGCTCTACGGAACCCGCGCATTGTGTGGAAACCGCGCAAAAATAAAATTCATAGGAAACCGTCAAAACTAGACCTATATGTTTCAAGAACACATAAAAGTCTCTGCCTACTGGACTGGAACGTGCCTCCATACAATGGAAATTATGTCGTATCTCCCCGGTTCCCTCCCGGTTACGCCCTTGTGGGACACCTCCCTGCAGAGTTATGAATGTTCAAGTAAACGATCCGGCGGCTTAATGGACCATAAGTCACCAGCGCAGGAGGCTCGCCCGTAGATGAGGTGCTAGAAGCTCTGCATATCCGGTGAAACGGTCCAAATCCAACACCTGTAAACCGCTGTTCCCGTGTGCATCGCCCCCTGTTCTCTCGACAGATAAGCCGGAGTCGCTTTATCGCAGAGCGGGAGGAAGAGGCGGATGCGACGATGTAACACTTAAAACGGTATTTGTTCCCGGGAGGGGAGGAGAGACTCGGAGACACTTTGTTTACACGAAAGATGGTCTGGGGTACCACAGTTTAAAGTAATCAATTATCGCACTCGTGTCTCCAACTTTTTAGTGCGCAGGATATGATTCTGATCTAAAATATCCGTACTGCGAAATTTGTTTTAATAATACGACAATTAACCAAATTAATGTATTTGGTGTGTACACAGTCAGTTTGTTAGTAACGTGGTAGAAAGCATTTTTTCGAGTGTTTTCAGTGTTGTGTATTTATTTCCTCTTTGGTTTGTTAATTATTGTGATGATTAGATTTAGAGAATGGACAAAGGGTATCCCCCCATGAGTATGGTGAAATGCCCCTTTTTTTAATTTCCTGGCATAATGAAAGTGTTTTTTTGGGCTAATTATGAAAGGTAGACCGAATTTTAGGTCCAAAAAATTTTCCTCTCAGCTAGATATGGAAAAAACCCTGTTTTGCACGTTTTATTTTTTTTTCTCGGTTTTTAACTGTCGAAAAAATCTAATAAAATTCATTAGTACAGAAAATATGATTAATTTTATGTAAAAAAAGTTTCAAGCTCATTCAAGGTCATTATGACCTCTAAAAAATGATTCAAACTTTAAAAAATCCTATATCTTTTAACCAAAAAAAAGCTTCAGGCTCAGATTTTTAATATGTCATATTTTTAACTGTTTTTTACTAGCTCAATTTTTTTTTCAGATTTTTTTGAGTGGCGGGTCATGCCCAAAAGTGCGAAAAATCAATTTTTTGTCAGTGAAACGACTTAAAACGACTTAAAATCATCATTTTATAGTGTCCTGATTTTTTTTTTCTTGCACTAAAAAGGACTCAAATGACTTCAAACAATTAAAAAATATAAAAACTACTAGTTTCGATAAGTGGAATTTTTTTTTTTACTATTTTTAGTGAACATATTTTTTAATTGTTTAAAGTCATTTGAGTCCTTTTTAGTGCAAGAAAAAAAATCAGGACACTATAAAATGATGATTTTAAGCCGTTTTAAGTCGTTTCACGGACAAAAAATTTATTTTTCGCACATTTGGGCAAAACCCACCACTCAAAAAAAATCTGAAAAAATTTGAGGTAGTAAAAAACAGTTAAAAATATAACAACATATTAAAAATCTGAGCCTGAAGCTTTTTTTTGGTTAAAAGATATGGGATTTTTAAAGTTTGAATCATTTTTTTAGAGGTCATAATGACCTTGAATGACCTTGAAAAATTTTTTTACATAAAATTAATCATATTTTCTGTACTCATGAATTTTTTTAGATTTTTTTCGACAGTAAAAACCGAGAAAAAAAAAAAAACGTTAAAAACAGGGTTTTTTCCATACCTAGCTGAGAGGAAAATTTTTTGGACTTAAAATTCGGTCTACCTTTCATAATTAGCCCTAAGAAACACTTTCATCATGCGAAGAAAATAAAAAAAGGGGGGGGGGGGCATTTCACCATACTTATGGAGGGATACCCTTTGTGACAATAATTTTTAAGTTTTGCACTACCTACTCGAACTACATTGGTATCTACAGGAACAAGAAAATAACTGTATTATTTATTTGTGTATAATAAAATATATTTGTGTATGTAAAACGGATACTTTTGCAAAACTTCAACACGCCTATGGAGGCAGTGTTTCTTCATGAGCCCAGTTGTTAAGCTGGTTTACGGCATTCTCAGCAGGAAGAGAGTCGATTGAAGATGAACCATGCAGCGGAAGGCCTTAATCTTCAAGAACCGATGAAAATGTCGATAGAATACGGGATCTTATGCGTTCAGATCGCCGGTTGACGACAAGAATGATCGGGGAAGAGTTAAATTTGAAGCACACCATCATCACATTTGATTAACGAATTGGGGATGAGAAAAGTCTGCGCAAAAATAGTTCCAAAAAACTTCTCGCAGAAACAAAAAGACATCAGGAGAGAAAGGTGTGTTGAATTTTTGGAATCAATTGAAAATGATTCCCTTTTTATGGAACGTGTCATTACTGGTGATGAGACTTGAGTGTTTGAGTACGACCCAGAAACCAAGCGCCAAAGCATGGAATGGCACACTTCAAGCTCTCCAAGACCCAAAAAAGCAAGAATGAGCAAGTTGAAGATAAACAAATAATTTATATCAGAAAATCAAAAAAAAAGAAGAGCAGCAATAAACAAAATAAAGTTATAGCAAAATTTAAAAATGTTTTTATTTACCGCTTGACAGTAGCCTAATCGATTAATAAACTGATATTTAACATTTTGTAGCATTTCGGGTGTCGAATTTTCTGCCTAATTCTCTCATTTAAGTCCTCGATTTTATCTGGTCGATTGACGTAAACACAAAACTGAAATAAGACATCGACTTCCCTAGGGAAATTACGTCAAAATTGTTTAGCTAATAATAAATTTATGCGTGACTTTGTGGACGCACTGTGTATAAGTTTTACGATTATATACGTTATACTTATTCTCCTTCTCCCCTCAAACCATTTAGAACTTAAGCTACGCATTTAATAAAATTTGCAACATCCCATATACCTTGCGAGACTCATAAGTGATGCCAGAGTTCGTGTTTAAAGTTACGGTCATCTAACTGCAGCATAAAGAGGTATATGAGTCACTTTAATTGTGCCGTAGCAAAGGCAGAATTAACTCGACGTCTTTAATTAAAACCATAAACAACAGTGTCTGCTAAAGCCCAGCGTAAGGAAAAGATCCGGCTTCAGGAAATTTCGAAGAACTCGTACGCTATCTTCGTGAGTCTGTCAATTAGGAGGTCGAAAAAAATGATCTTTCACATTTTTCTCCGAATCAGTAAAAAAAAAAAAAAAATGTAATGTGAATATATTGTACATTTGAACCCCTTAACCCTAATTTGTTAGCGGCCTTCAAACCCCGTAAAAAAAGTTTCTGACCTGGAGGTCTCACTATGTGTACTATATGTTTTTGGGGTCGCTGAATCCGAATCCGGGGTCAGTTTCATCCCAGCACGTCTCGGTTCGGCCATAATCTCAAAAAACACCCTCAAATTTGCCATATCCGTTAAAACCACGAACCCTATGGCTCCGAAACCTCATAATCCTATAATACAATAACTAACTGACCCCACAACCTAATAACTCCATAACCACATAACCCCATAATCACATAACCCCATAACCCTAAAACCCCATAAAAAAAGTTTCTGACGTGGGGGTCTGACTATGTGTACCATATGTTTTTGGAGTCGCTGAATCCGAATCCGGGGTCAGTTTAATCCCAGCACGTCTGAGATCGGCCATAACCTCAAAAAACCCTCAAATTTGCTATATCCGTTAAAACCACGAACCCTATGGCTCCGAAACCTCATAATCCTATAATACAATAACTAAATGACCCCACAACCTAATAACCCCATAACCCCATAACCCCATAACCACATAACCCCATAACCCTAAAACCCCATAAAAAAAGTTTCTGACGTGGGGGTCTGACTATGTGTACCATATGTTTTTGGAGTCGCTGAATCCGAATCCGGGGTCAGTTTAATCCCAGCACGTCTGAGTTCTGCCATAACCTCAAAAAACCCTCAAATTTGCTATATCCGTTAAAACCACGGACCCTATGGCTCCGAAACCTCATAATCCTATAATACAATAACCAAATGACCCCACAACCTAATAACTCCATAATCCCATAGCCACATAACCACATAACCCCATAACCCTAAAACCCCATAAAAAAGTTTCTGACCTGGAGGTCTCACTATGTACCCCAATATGTTTTTGGGGTTGCTGAATCCGAATTCGGGGTCAGTTTCATCCCAGCACGTCTTGGATCGGCCATAACCTCAAAAAACCCTCAAATTTGCTATATCCGTTAAAACCACGGACCCTATGGCTCCGAAACCTCATAATCCTATAATACAATAACTAAATGACCCCACAACCTAATAACTCCATAATCCCATAACCACATAACCACATAACCCCATAATCACATAACCCCATAACCCTAAAAACCCAGTAAAAAAAAGTTTCTGACCTGGTGGTCTCACTATGTGCACCATATGTTTTTGGGGTTGCTGAATCCGAATTCGGGGTCAGTTTCATCCCAGCACGTCTTGGTTCGGCCATAACCTCAAAAACCCCTCAAATTTGCTATATCCATTAAAACCACGGACACTATGGCTCCGAAACCTCATAATTCTATAATACAATAACTCAACTGGTTCTACAACCTAATTACTTGATAACCCCATTACAGCATGTACATGTACCCTATTACCCTACAGTCGGAGTTCTGGCATGTCCCAGATTCATTAATTTATTTCTCCTCCATCCAGTTTATTTATAAAGATTTTTTATGCGTTAAAACCACGACCCTATGGCTTGAGACCTTAATCCTAAAACAATAACTAATTGACCACAACCTAATAACTAACTTGTGAGAGATTGCGTTACATGATTACACCATCGAGTTATAGGGTTATGTAATTATGTGATTATGTGGTTATGTGCCTGTGGGGTTATTGGGTTATTGTATTATAGTATCATGAGGATTAAGAGCCATAAGGTTTGTGGTTTTACGAACATGGTGAATTTCAGAGTGTATTTTGAGGTTATGGCCGATATACGTGCTGGGATAAAACTGACCCCGGATGCAGATACAGCGACCCCAAAAACATACAGTACACATAGTGAGACCCCCCACGTCAGAAACTTTTTTTTTTTTCGGATTTTATGGTTATGGGGTTACGTGACTATAATATGGCTATGTGGCTATGGGGTTATGGAGTTATTAGGTTGTGGGGTCAGTTGGTTATTGTATTATAGGATTTGTGGTTTTAACGGATATAGGAAATTCCCCGGGTGTTTTGGATTGTTTTGGGGGAACCCAGACGTGCTGGGATGAAACTGACCTCGGGTTCGGATTCAGCGACCCCAAAAACAAATAGTACACATAGTGAGACCTCCAGGTCAGAAACTTTTTTTTTGTGTGTGGCTGTGATAATTAACATTTCAACAATGAACATAATGTAGAGAAATAATACAAACAAATATTGAACACAATAACTCGATACACAGAAACCAAATACTATTATCAAAGCCTACTCGCCGCTATAAACCTCTTTTCCCAAAGTTTGGAAAATACGAGGTGTGTCTATTAAATAACCGAACTGATGCTGCTACCAGCGCGCTGCAAACGTGTCGCTACAAGTTTGAACAGAACTGTGTCTGGTGATACTCTCCCCACCCTGAGCTCGCTGAACAAGCCAGTGGGTCGCTCAGTTTGACTGTAGAAATCGTTTGAATTAGTCTACGCACCAGCGACGAGTCGAAAAAAATGTTAAGTGTTCAGATGGAGCAACGGGTTAATCTCAAGTTTCTTGTTAAACTGGGGAAAACTTTTACAGAAGCTTATGCAATGTTAAAAAGTGTACGGGAATGAATGTTTATCCCGCACACAAGTTTTTGAATGGTTTAAACGGTTTAAAGTGGGACGTGAAACGACCGAAGACGATTCGCGTCTCGGACGGCCTTCAACGTCAAAAACGAACAATAACATTGAAAAAATTGGTAAATTAATACGCGAAGATCCGAGTCTAAGCATCCGAGGGCTTGCTGAAATAACAGGAATCGACAAAGAATGTGTTCGCCAGATTTTGCATGAATCGTTCAACATGCGCAAAGTTTGCGCAAAAATGGTGCCAAAACTCCTCGCTCCCGAGCAAAAGGAGTCAAGAATGAACATTTGCGCTGACATTCTAAACAACATTGACACTGATCCAGGCTTGTTAGACGGTGAAAGAAAAAGCGACGGTGGTTCTGAACCAGCTGACAGAAGCGGACTTCCAGCACTCCTTTCAACAATGGAAAAGTTGTATGGAGCGGTGTAGAGATCGCCAAGGGGAGTACATTGGAGGCGAGAAAGTTGCTACTGTAATTGGTAACGAATAAAAAGTGTTATGACAGAAGTTCGGTTATTTAATAGTCACACATCGTAAGCAGTTTTTTGTCGAAAACGCTATATACTGTGAACAATCTTATGTGTTGCGCGCGACAAGTGTCCTTTGCAGCTTGGTCTCACGAATTCTTGACTGAGCCAGCGTCGGCAAGACAGGCAATAGAGTGATTGCCTATTTGGGTTGCCTACATTCCAGGCGCTAGTCTAGCCGATCACGATACCAAGTGGCAAAGAAAACTTGTCGTGCGCACTGAGCATCTCTCACAATTTTCACAACTGTCGATTCACACACGTGCAAAAGAAGGAAGTTCCATTCACCAAATAATTTTTTTGATGGGTCAAATAAAGAGTCTATAGGAACCACACGAGGATTTGGACACGAGCGACTCTGAGTGGGTCGAAAAGAATTCGAACATCTTCAGCTTCGCGCGGCAAGCGGGCGCAGTTCTCAGCGTGACCAATTTGGGGGGATGGATTAGTGATGGAATTTCACTTTTGGCGAACAACCGGCCATCTGCAGTGGATCCAGTCAACTCAGAGAGCCTTCAGATGGTGCTAGGACATGAATTCGAGACCAAACGAGACCATTAGCCAGCATTAGAATCAATGGAATCGCCTAGTAGAGATCCGATCATGCAATACTCAACGTAAATGTAGAGGCACGGAGGCTGAAAATAGGTTCAAAGGATGGAACAACGACCAGATGTTTAGGTCTTGTTGGGAAGGTGTTAATGTGTGTGCAAGGATAAGATTTTTACCCGCCAACGCCATTGTCAGCCGATCCTGTAGGTCTTGTATTGCCACAAGAATCTTGTGAATTCAAATGTCGATATGGAGTTTGTTTTTGTGGTGTTAACGGCGAACCGCTTAAGTCACAACGTAGCGACCTTGGCACATCAAAACCGAAATAAACTACTGAAATTTAAAAACCACATATCTCTAGCCCGAATAGAATGCAAACGGGGTTTATATTTCGTGATTTTATGTCTAACAGTCTTCAAGATATTTAAGAAAAAACGTATTCAGGAGCATATTGAAGGGACAATATTGAAATTTACCACTTTTTGACCGGAAAAACTCAGTGGGCTACTTTTTTTAGAAAATGGGGAGATGCACCCAATTCCACGCCACTGGCTACTGCAAATGAACTAAAATTCTATAAAATAAACAGCCATCTATCGCGTATATTGGACTGAATTTAATACAAACAGGATAGTATAAGAAATTATACCAAGATAATTCCTTCTTAAAGATGAATAATTTGTTTCTGTTTCATATTTTAAAGCGAACTCACTCTGTATAAATATGTATACATATTTATTTTTTTTTTATTTAAAATTGTAAACATACAATTTTTTTAGATATTTAATCATCCTTAACATATTATAGCATTTCGGGAGTACAGCCAGTTATTGTTTGATAGTGGGTATTTCTTATACGAGGTGTGTAAATTAAGTTATGAGACTGGCAACGTAGAGCCCCATCTGGCAACACTGTGGAGACGAGACTTGGAACCTTCACCTTCAGTACAAGTTTGAACTTCTTAAAGTCATTTGTTTGTTCTCTGTGACTGTTTTCGTAAACCGGTTTTTTAGTGCATTTTAAAAATGAGTGATTTTAATTTTGAGCAAGGGTATGCAATGGACACACCGCAACGGATACTTTTGCAAAACTTCAACACGCCTACAAAGACAGTCTTTTATCAAGAGCCCAGGTTTTTCGGTAGTTTCAAGTTTAAAGCATTCTCAAAAGGAAGAGAGTCGATTGAAGCTGAACTGCGCAGCAAAAGGCCTTCATCTTCAAGATCTTGTGAATTTAGATCGTCGGTTGACGACAAGAATGATCGGAAAAGAGTTAAATTTGAATAACACCACTGTTCATCAGATTTTGACAAACGAATTGGGGATGAGAAAAATCTGCGCAAAAATGGTTCCAAAAAACCTTTAGCAATAACAAAAGGACATCAAGAGAGAAAGGTGTATTGACTTTTTGGACTCGACTGAAAATGATTCTCATTTTATGGAACGTGTCATTATTGGTGATGAGACTTGGGCGTTTGAATACAACCCGAAATCAAGCGCCAAAGCATGGAATGGCACACTTCAAGCTCTGCAACACCAAAAAAAAAAAAAAACAAGAATGAGCAAGTCGAAGATCAAATGCATGCTGATTTGCTTTTTTGATAGCCAGGGAATTGTCCACAAAAGAGTTTGTGCCTCCGTCCAAACAGTAAATCAACATTTTTACAGAGAGGTTTTTAAAAAACTTCGAAAAAGGGTCATGCGTGTGAGACCAAACATCAACTGGATGTTGTATCACGACAATGCGCCTAGTAACACAGCCATTTCAGTAAACGAGTTTTTAGTCAGTAAAAACATTTCTGTGGCTCCTCAGCCTCCTTATTCGCTTGACTTGAATCCTTGTGACTTTTTTCTCTTCCCGAGATTGAAAAATCACCTCAAGGGATGTCATTTTAGGACTATAGAAAACATCAAACGGCTGTAACCGATCAGCTGAAGGCTATGAGTTCCAGCACTGCTATGAGGAATGGAAGAACCGTCTCCAGCGCTGTGTGGCTTCCCAATGAAGTTATTTTGAAGGAGACAACACTGAATTGTAATTCTATTCGAATAAAAAAAAAATTAAAAAAAAAACAGTCTCATTTCATAATTTACACACCTCGTATCTCTCGGTATGATTGTTCCTGGTAATGATTCGTGGTGCGCAATTCGCGGAACAAAGCAATTCTTGTTGTACTAACTTACGTACCTACGATATAATGAACAAAAACTGTCCTTAATGCTGGCCTGCCTCAAAATTCAACTAATATCCCCGGTGGACTGTGACAACTATTATGTCGCCGTGTCCCTCGTCCTTCTACAGTGGGCGCTTTATTATTTCGCACTAAATATTATAATGCCCTTGTTAGCCCCCGGATCCGAATATAGCCCTCGACCTCATTCCTTACGTGCTAGCCCATACCTACGTTTTAATTACTTTTCATCGATCGGATTGCAGTGGTCGGGGGTTATAGGGAAAATATTGATCCCCGTGGGGATCCGCAGGACGGTTACCTGTATGGCAAATGGTAGTTGTAATAGCGTGAGGGCCTGCTAATAAAAGGGAATCGCCCATTTTATCGTCTTTGACGGAGAAACATAAATGAGCAGGTAAGAAAAGCTGACAATTAAGTTAATTTTATTAAGATGAGAAGGTAACAGAACTGTTTTTTGACTAATAATCTCCCTAGTGCTTTCACTACACTACCCTGCAAGATTTGCCCCTGGACAATGAATAGTTGTTTCCAAAGTAATTTTTCCCGCTGGAAACAAATCCGGTAATTGCTCTAGCAGGTCAAGTTTTTGAGATATTCTAACCTAAAAGTGCAAAAACACTGTTTTTTGACATATTTGAGGTTATGTAGCACTGCGTTTTTTTTTCTCTCTCAAAAAACTATGTGTGGTACCGTAAACGCAAAATATATTTAAATATCAATAACAAGTCAATATTTTCTTATGTCAAAAGATCTGCTCGTTCAGAATCTAAGGTCAGATTTCCAAAATGTTTCGAAGAAAATTCAATATGACCGACTTGTGTGACTAAGTTACAGAGTGTCTATGGAACTTCCATGAACTTTTTTTTAATGAAAGAATGGCGTCTTTATTTAGATTCTTTTGTATACTATAAATTTATAATAATATAAAAATAAAGGTTAATAACAATTATATTCCTTATGTCGGAAGCAATATGGCCACGTAATCATCCAGTCTGTGAGCCGGGGAATTAAGCCAACTAAATAAGTTTGGTGTAAAAATTTGTTGTTTGTAAAAATGACAATTAAGCATTGAAAGTGGGTCCTAGGAGGTTTTTTGGGTCGCTGATCATGAATCCGATGTCATTTTCCCGGATAATTCATGCCACGGCCGGGAAAACTGGAAAATTGGGTCACTTTTGCGGAAATTTAATCATTGTTCACGCAATTTGCCTTTTTTTACGTCATATAGATATCCAGCAACGTATAATGATAACGCATAACGAAAAACCATGTGAATTTTCTGGAAAACTATAAAAATTTTCCGGAAAACCTGGAAAGACAATTTTTCAATCTCTGATAAACGAGATGATTGTGTGATAGGTCGCTATAGGGGTTTTTTGGGACGCTGATTGAGAATGTTATATCATAAATTGCTGAAATTAATTAATGGTAAAATGGAGGTATTTCAAAAAAGTTTAAGATTTTATTTTATTTATAAAAATTTGAAACTGTTTAATTAAAGGTACCATATTGCAAATTGTTTTATTTAAAATATATTTCATATGAAATAAATCTTTTTTAAATTTCGTATGAATTTAATCATTTTCATCATCTGTATCATTTTCAAGTATTGGATTAGTAGGTTCAGTTCTGGCAGCGACTTCGTCATCATCTACATCTACAGCGTTAATAATACTTTCGTTCTCGTCATTGACAATAGAATCCCTTGACTCAATATTGGAACAAATGGACCCTTTGCAAAATGAACAACTTGTCGTGCAATACAGTGCATTCTTACGACATCCACAAGCATTTCCTTAAAACATATTAAAAACAATTTAAAGCATTTGTTGAATACGTTCATCTCCCTGGTCCAACCAAATCTGGAATATATTTCTGATCGAATTGAAAACATTGTGTAAAATATCAGGATGACCATTTATTTCATTATTTTTTCTGCAGTCCTAGAGATGCACTAAATCAGTAATTTATATTTGAAAAACTCTTTTTAAGATGGTGCCCTAAAAAGAAATCACATGAAGCAATATCATAACATTTGAACTATCTAAATTATAAGAGTTATAGTTTGTATAAATCATTCTGAGATACCCTGTACATACTAAGGGTACACAGATTAAAGTCTAAAATTTAAAAAAGAGACGTATCAAACAACCTTATTAAAAAGTTACTGTTTTCCAAGAATATTCGTGGTCAGAAATGTACAATAGTTTTTAAACATAATTCCAGTAATTTCATTTTCTAACACAAGACAAGAATTCATAAATGCTATTATTTTTAGGGTTAACAGACAGACCATTAAACGGACGGAATTAACAAATTGTAGGTAATATTTACTTAGTATTTAATATAATTTTCAAGAAGTAATTGCTTGATGGAATAATCGTTTTAGTTAAGACCCAGTGTGATACCAAAAAGTGAATGCTATCAGAAGACGTGTGGTTACTATGTAACATAACAACATAACAATCGAGGGAAGTCCTACTAACGGGGATACACGATTAATATCAAAAGAAATATTAATCAAATTAAAGAGACTTACTTACCCCCTGTTTTATCACATAAAAAATGAAACATTATTAGTCTACGTTAAAGCTTGTGTCAATAATTTCAGTAGAGACCTCCCTGAAATTTATATACTTCTCTGTGAGAATGAAGTGTTATTAAAAGATTATCCTTAAAATACAGGGTGTCCTCTATTTCATTGATAACTTGTTAACCGTAAGACACTAAGTCGGTTAAATTTTAGAAAATTTGCGCGTTTTATAACATAACGAATAGAAAGTGATTTATTCAGGTTTTCAAAATTTTCAACAATTTATGAAAAATACTGTAAACACTGAAATACGCCATTTTCAAATTTTGAAAATGTGTAACTCGTAAACGACGGCATCTACAGAGAGATATCTTGAAATGAAAGTTAAATCCCATCCGGTTTTCTATTTAAGATATTTCAATTGACGCTTTTAATGTTTCAACGTTCAACCTCTTTCGCTGTTGGAGTTAATAAAATACAGCATAAACAGGCAAGGATGTTCCAAGTGGCCCGGCGCGACCTGTAGCTATACAGGGTGTTCCGAAATTAGCCTGCAATATTTTAGCGTATTCTATTTACAAAACTAAGATATTTCCCCTGTAGGTGGACCCAGGCGTCTGATATTTCAACCAAAACCCCACTTTTAGGGAGACCCTGAAAGGAGCCGCAGCATTCAATTTTCCACTAATTAATTTAAGATTTTGTTTCCAATTAAAATACTTTTGAAACAAAAATTTTTGTAACAAACAAACCTCCAATTCAGATAATTCTCCCTCGAGACCGGCTCCAGAAACCTCACTTTAATTTTTTCATATGGCTAACTGAAATATCACCACCGCCGGGGGACCATTCTTTTTTAAACTAACTGGGTAGGCAGAATGACGTAAGTAGGGGAGA
Organism: Aromia moschata; assembly: GCA_029963805.1. Classification (NCBI taxonomy): domain Eukaryota; kingdom Metazoa; phylum Arthropoda; class Insecta; order Coleoptera; family Cerambycidae; genus Aromia; species Aromia moschata. Next base: position 64,139 of record JAPWTK010000778.1, on the reverse strand, counting down.
ACAATTTGAAGGTACACCATCTTGTCAGACAGTAAGCAGATCAGTTTTCGCGCTGTGTGCATGATCACATATTGGCACGTATTAACAAATGTGATTATGGAGTAATTTCATAATGTTAAGAACAGAGAGAAAGGAAAAGTTTCAGATGATAACACAGGCACAGAAAATAAAAAATGTCATCAGATAAATGGCAACAGTCAGAAAAATGAGATCCCAACAATGTTAGTTTCATGTTTTCGAGGTAGTTGAATCCGAATCCAGGATATTTCTATATCTGTGCGACCACATCAAGTCAGAAATTACCACTAACCTCAAAAAAAAGACGTATATATGTCAGTATGAAGGTAAAGTTTACATTTTTCGACCATGAAATCGGTTATTTTGGCGTTTTTTGTGGTTGACTTTAACGGTATTAGGTTAAGAGTAAATGATGACCTCGTAGAGTGAACAAAAATTATATTTGGATTAGACTTCAAAATCTCGTGAACTCATTATATTTTATACGAACAAGAAGAAGGATATCATTGCATTTTGAGTTGTTTTTTTTTAATTAGAGTAAACTCTGATCCGATGGGGTCAAACAGACCCCACTTTCTAACTCAGCTCCCCAGAAAATACGGGGCATTTCACGCCAAGTGAGGTCAAAAAAAATCTGTTTGAAACATATCACAATCGATAGTACTTGCTAAAAAACTAACTTCCCTAAAATTTTAGATTTTTTTGAGCCACAAGGAGAGGGATAGTGAGGGTCAGAAAATACAAATTTTCGTTTCGACTAAAATTTCAATCTTTCTCGGTAAGAAAATGAAAAAAATTAAAAAAGAAGGTTGCAATGGTTTTCGATGTTTTTTTTTTGCATAGAATACAATAAAAATATTTTCAAAATTATTGGGGTAGTTTTCATCCTTATTTTGAGGATTGAAAGTTTAAAATCGAAATTTGGAAAAGTATGACACGATTTTTTTTCCAATTTTTTTTAAATTCCTTTCTTTTTTTGTACTTTCGATTAATTTTTTAATTCATGATGGGCGTCGACCAGGCCCAGGAACTGGCCCAAAAAAAAAGCTCAAAGGTGAAAAAACGTGGTTTTAGCGTATTTTCTCATCATGTGAGATAGTAAATGGCAAGTGAATAATATATTCCAAGGTTTTTGGGGTCGCTGATTACGAATCTAACGTCTTAAAATTTCCCGTAGAATACGATGGTATTTTTTAAATTTCACAATTTAGCCATTTTTTAAAAGTTGACTACCATACTGGAACACAATTTGTCACAATTTTTTCTGTTTTTGAACATCTGACGTTAGACGTTAGAATTAAAAATTATCGCAAAAAAAAAAAAAATAAAAAAAATGAAAAACGTGTCTAACTTCCTTTTAATATTATAAAAAATTTCATTTTCCTACCGATAAAGATTGAAATTTTAGACGTAAAAAAAACTCGAAAATATTGTACCTTCTTTTAATTCTTGTTCTCACCCTCACCATCCCTCTGCTTGTGACTCAAAAAATCTAAAATTTTAGAGAAGTTAGTTTTTTTAGCAAGTACTATCGATTGTGATATGTTTCAAACAGAATATTTTTTTGATCTCACTTAGTTGGCGTGAAATGCCCCATATACAAATATTATGTTTACCTCCATATTGAATCTAGGTAGGTTCCATTTTCCAAACAAAGAGATGGATAATTCTGGCGGTTTTAAACTATTTTTTGAGATATGATTCGCCAGTTTTAAGGTAAGACGTGATTATTGAGGTCATATTTAGATTGAGTAACCTGAATGAATATGTGTACGGGTTCTAATTTATACGAACAAAGAGGGGTACGATATCTATCTATGTTGAGGTGTTTTTTGAGGATAGGGACAAATTCTGACCTGATGAAGTCAATCGGATTCAGATTCAGCGACCCCGAAGACACAAGACTAACATGGTCTGCATGTTAGCCTTGTGTTTTCATATTAGTTGGACTAACATCATTGCATGACCGGGTTTTAAACATTTTTTGTGGAATTTTGCAGGACGTAAAAATAGCAGTACAAATTCGAAACCCTAATAGGAAAATAAAACGTTAGGAGTAATCCATCAATACTGTGGTACTTTAGAAAACAGTACATATATTTTAAATATTTTCATTTAATACACAGTATTATATAAAAAAAAAACTTAACAGTTATAGTAATAATTCATGATTAAATAAAAGCAATAACAACGTATTCCAGTTACAACTCAACTTTCCACAAGCCGCTGAAAACTTATAGTGGGGAAACCCCCAAAGTATTGTGCATGGTCGTTAATAAAAAGTCTAGTTGTTTCAAGTTCGCCTGGCACTGCCTGTATATTTGACCTTCCGCAATACAATCGGGTTCGAATTTCAGGAGATCCGAGGCTTCCGTGAGGATGTTTTTTGCATCCTAAAACAAACGACAATCATTCGCCATGTTAAAGAAAATAACTATCCGTAAATATATGCATATTTTTTGTAATAAGTGTAGTAATATACAAGAGATAATTCGCACCCGATAATTCTCCGTTATTTTTAGAAAAAATAATTTACAAAAAAAATACATGTGTATATTATTTTTCCAAAAATTTCAAAAAATGCTGTCGGAAAAACAGTTGAAATGACTTTTTCAAATGATCAACCTCTATTTCTTTATATTATTTTATTTTCACTTGTTCTTCTGATTACAACGATATAATATAAAATAACAGTATGTCGTACTTTCTTTCACATGTTTTTGAAATATGCATCGAATGTTTAAAATAATATATTCGACAATATGATGTAATTTATAGTACGCTGTGGATAGACACTCTTTGTTATCAAAAAATAAACACAAAAATTACTATATTCGTGCCTTTGTTGCTTAAGACAGTAAAACACACGTTTTAACATTTTTTTTAAATGATTATTAGTACCTAAAGATTAGTACATAATTACTTGTCAATGTTTATGCGAAATATTTATTTTCAGAATAGATAATAATGTACACTAACAGGTTAAAAGATGCTCCCAAAAGTGACAATTTATTTAAATGTTTTCTTTCGTAACTACCTGAAAGGATCAATTAGGTATTTTACCTCAAATAAAACTTATTTACAAATTAAAAAAAATATATTTAAACACGTTAATTGAGTATGTAATTAAAACGTATGTTTCACTGACATAAGCAGCAAACGAATCAAGACATATTTTTTTATTAACAAATTAATTAACAACCAGCAACATGCCTTATATCACGATGTGTAAGTGACAAATTTAAAAAGAAAATATCATAAAATTTGACTCAAAAACTAAGCCATCTGGGAAAAAACTTTATACGACCTATACTTCATGAAATCACTCGAGGAAGTATCTCAGACACCCGTTTTTCAGACCACTTAGGAGACACATTGTATATTTAATGTATATTTCAAAAACCGGTGGGTAAATACAGGGTGTTCCACTAAAAAAAATGTTTTTCTGACAGTATATTCTGATATTTCAGATAAAATAGGTTACCCCTGTAATTTTTTTTTCAACTCTAAACATAACGGAGAAAAATGGGGTGGAAAATCTTACAAACTCACACTGTACCTGTAGATTTCAATATTATTTGTACATGACGTGTAGGCAGTTTTTGCTATTAAGAATTATTCATACCAAACAAGTGTTCAAATAGTAATATTTTATTTTTAAAAAAAACACAAAGGTTTCAACTGTTTCTTACCAAAAGTGTATCCAGATCACCTCTTCTTCTTCCAATTTCACTGACAGCAGCATGTAGCTCAAAAAGTAAGAGACCTCTAGCCCTTTTCTCTCCTAAAAACTAACCGAATCAGTACCTTACTCCACATCTTTACAAGTGACTATCATGTACCTGGTGTCAGAATCTTTATCAAATTTGCCAAACCCTGACACAGCCGTGCTTTTAACTCCAGATCGTCGTCCGATGCAGCAGGCAGTCCGCCGTCAAATTCTTGACCGATGATCTGACTCAAGGCCAACTTCACATCCGTCAAATAATAGTGGTTCCGGTGCAGATAACGTTCGTATGTTTCGATAAATTCTTTACAGTCTTTCGATACTCCTTTGGGCAGTTCAGATAGGTCTCTGCCTATCCTCTCCAACAAATCTTGAACCGTGTAGGCAGACACAACTTTTTCGCACTTGTTGCAGTCCCAGTCCGGACCCTTCTCGTTATTGTTGTTCTCGATAAAGGTTTTTGGGAGAAGATACCCGTTGCAGTCACTGAAAAATATCAATAATTAATTAATTATTGATATTAATTATAAATATCAGTAATTAACCAAATATACCTTAGTCCAAAAGTTGATAATAACCAAGATACAGGGTGTCTAAGTTGAAATTTGGTTTTCCTTTTTTTTCCATAAATTCTGAATAAATAGGAATAATGGCACGAAATTAGAGATTCGGGGGTTTTTTGAGGCGAGAAACTCAAATTCGTTCATACATTTGACGTCACTAATAGAGGGCGCCACTTATAGCACATCGAACTTGTTTCAAAGGACACAACTATTTTGCGGTTCACTGTATCGCTTTGACTATTAAATACATCGATTCTTCTACATTTTTTACGTAAAAAAAGGTCCACTTTGTTGGAGTCACTAGGATTAACCGTTTTCGAGATATTTGCATTTGAAATTTCCTACGTGTACTTAATCTTGATTCAGAGATCTTAAATAGTTTTTTAAAGTAGGCCTTGCCTGAAACAAAATTATAATAAAAACGAAACAAATTTGTTTACTCAAACTTTTACGTTATTCTCTGCTTTACACAGCTCTTGAAAAGTGTTTATTCTAAGTTAAGTGCAAAATGCCGAGACATAATTTGTTTTCGTACGAGGAAATGCGGGATATGGTATGTGTATATTCAAAGGAAAATTTTAACGGACGTAGAGCCCATCGAAGATACTTAGAAATGTATCCAAATCGGACACAGCCAGATTTTGAGATTTTCAAAAATATTTACGACAGATTGGGAGAAACAGGTTCTTTTCGTCCCAAGCGAGATTCCGCAGGTCGTCCGAAGACTTTAAACCCCGAGCAGGAAGAAGAAATTCTGGCTCGTGTAGCTGAAAATTCTGAATTAAGCACAAGACATGGAAACTGGAGTAAACTGGAGTAAGCAAGTCAACCGTATGGAAAGTATTAAAAAAATAAGGGCTTCATCCTCATCACTTTACGCCTGTGCAAAATCTGATACAAGGTGATTTTCTTGCTGACACGATGTTTTAAAACAAAGTACTGTTTACAGATGAAGAAACATTTACGCGTAGAGGCGTTTTCAACTTTAGAACCAAACATGCGTGGGATTTAGAAAATCCACACTGCGAAAAATGCGAACGGCATTTCCAACACGAGTTTAAGATTAACGTTTAGTGTGGTGTTATTGATAATGATTTATTGGGTCCATTCGAACTATCAAGACTTGTAAGACAATATCTAAATACCACTTTTCCTGATCGCCGGATAGGTCGCGGAAGCCAGATGCCTTCGCCAGCTCGAAGACCTGATTTTAATCCACTTGATTTCTGGGTATGGGGTTATATGAAATCGCTGGTATATGAACACGAAATCAATCGAGAAGAGTTATGGCAGAAAATTAACAATGTTGCGGTATCGCTTCGAAACTTTGAACATTTATTGCCGAAAGTAGACCTGTTTGTTTATTAATACTTCCGTCATTGTTATGATTGCAATAAAATATGTAATAATACATATTTAGCAAATAAACATGTATTTACAGTAAAACTCTTGACTCTTCTTTGACAAAATGATCTCTGTGATGGCTTTAATAACATTAAAATTAAGAGAACTTACTTTCTTCTTTCTTGTAATGTGTCTTTCTTAATTATTCACATTAAATTCGTATTAGACCTTATGGTACTTAATTTTCTGACTAATACAATACTATGAAATTTTCAATGTTTTTAATAAGCGCACAGATGAATTGAGATGCAAATATCTCGAAAACGGTTAATCCTAGCGACTTCAACAAAGTGGACCTTTGTTACGTAAAAAATGTAGAAGAATCGATGTCTTTAATAGTCAAAACGATACAGTGAACCGCAAAATAGTTGTGTCCTTTGAAACAAGCTCGATGTGCTATAGGTGGTGCCCTCTATTAATGACGTCAAATGTATGAACGAATTTGACTTTCTCGCCTCAAAAAAAAACCCAAATCTCTAATTTCGTGCCATCATCCCCATTTATTCAGAATTTATTGACAAAAAAGGAAAACCAAATTTCAACTTGACACCCTGTATCTTGGTTATTATCAACTTTTGGACTAAGGTATGGTTGGTTAATTACTGATATTTTGATATAAGAAATATGTGGTTTTGATGTGTACCATTAATTAGAGGACACCCTGTATATTAAGTGATAACACTGATAACGCATATCGTCAATCTCTTTATAGTCCAGGCGATCTATGTTTCGGACTGACAAAATAGTCCATAAAAGAAGTCTCGACGGTTTCATATAGAGGAAACCGTCCTGAATAAAGATCCGAGAAGGCGGAATCACGCAAGTGCCTGCAACATGTTTAAAAATAAACAAATTATTTCTGAAACACCATTTTTTTCGCTTCAAGTCGAATTATCTCGAAAAGTATGCGTCTTACGAAAAATTATCAAGAGACAAAAGTTGTTTATTATTAAATTTTCCATCGAAATGTGGCGCCTTCCCCCTCTACCGCTCCCGGCAGCTCCGGCGCGCTCGCTCGGCTTTTTTGTAGTGCGCCGCACTTTATTAATAACGCGACTACGACGTAATCAATGACCGCAGACTTTTCAAATTTTAGGAGTAGATAGCTCATGAGATAAGCTAAAAGTTGCTTCAGCGCTAGTCGAAAAGTTTATTAGGAGCGGAGATATGAGCCAAAAACATTGACGTTAAATATCTCAACAACAAAATAACTTAACGATATGTTTTTTTTAAATGTGCGTTTTTTTGAAGTACTTTCACGCAAATCATTTGCACTACGGATTTTTCCTTTTGCTGCTACGTACAAGGTTTTATACGTCGCGTAAAAAAACTATACCTCCAGAAAATTTGTTATAAACAACGCTATAATTAATTTATCAATATTCCGATAAAGTTAAAAAAAAATATATGATAAAGGACATCCAACTGTATGTGTAAAAAAAAATTGCAAAAAGCCCCTATTTTGTTATAACAAATTGTTAACAATTAGCGATTTTCCGCATTCAATTGATTATAACTCGGGAACTATTTATCGCACAGAATGCCGACTGCGGGAGCTTATTAACAATAAAAAAGTCAACTTTTTTGGATAACTAAATTTGTTTAAAAGTTTTTTTTTTTCGCAAATTTTGCTCGATTTCTCTTTAAAAAAATTAATTTTGCAATAATCGGAACCACATATTTCGATGAGCAATTTAATAATAAACAACTTTTGTCTCTTCATAGTTTTTCGTAAGACGCATACTTTTTGAAATAATTCGACTTGAAGCGAAAAAAATGGTGTTTCAGAAATAATTTGTTTAATTTAAACATGTTGCAGGCACTTGCGTGATTCCGCCTTCTCGGTTATTTAATCAGAACGGTTTTTTACCGCGTTGACAGCTTTGTCCAGATAATTTTTGACTTATCTAATTCATGCAAAGTGGATATTGTCGGAAAAAATATACTTGTATTACTGTCTGACGAGGGTAATTAAAAATGTTCATAAGAATAAAAGTGGCGATCGCTGTAAGGACGGAAAATTTCATGATTTTTTTTTGTATTTTATTAATCTTATTTAATAAACGGGCCAAGTTTCATGTCGATTTATCATCTTGTTTTCTTTTTATAAAAAGAATAAAATAGAATATGAATTGCTTACGACCTCTTTAAACAAATTAATAAGTAAACAAGTAAATTTTGATTTGTTTATTTTCACACAAATGTTACAATATGGCTTATTAAAAATATAGGCGATTTAATACAGCCGTATGATAAGTAACCATTTTTTTTTTTTTTTCGTTAGAAAAATACTACTACTTTTATTATTGTATTGTATTATATTGTTGATATTTTAATGAAATATTATCGTTCGTCCTAAGGAGTTTCAAAAATCTTGTATTTTAATTTTTTTCAATTTGATTAGCAATCATACAAACTACAGATTACAAAATTCTTTAATTTTCGTCAACTTTTTTGCGAAATGGAAATTTTTTCCCGTTCTGCACGCCATATTGGACCTGATACATCGTTTTTTAATTATTAATTAAGTAGTTATTTCTTAACAAGAAACTTTGGAAATTGAAACGTAAAAAAAATTAAGAAAATTTCAGGTTTTTGAAAAAAATTGGTCGGCCATATTGGATCCGCCATTTTGGATTCACAGAATCCGACTACAGATTTGTGATCAGCGTCCTCGAAAACCCCCGAATACCAATTTTCACGAAAATTTAATGCCTGGAAAAAATTTAATTGTGTTAGGGGTGGTTCACCCCTTTTGGGGGTATTTTTAAGGAAAATACTGAAACACGTAAACTTTATTTTGACATCGTGAATACAAAAAATATTTTTTTTTATTATTTTTCAAGCAATTTGCGAATTTTTATTATCTAAAATGACAAAAAAAATATATTTCACCCCTAAAAAAATAGGGGTTGCAACATTTAATAATCAAATCATAACGGATTAATAGTACTTTTTATAGGGAACAATGTCCATTTTGTTTCATCGAAAATAATTGAATTTAATTCGAGATATCTAAAAAAAAAATGTTTTTTTGGGGTAAACTTTAGGTATTATTTTCATCCATTTAGAATGTTTTTCGGCACATAAAAAAATACCTGTCTCTCATTTTTTCATGTTCTACAACATACACGGTGGAGACTTTAACTGGAATATATTCGCTAGCGGGGTGGTGAATAATTTTTTCAAAAATTCCCGAGACACCTCAACTAAATGTATTTACCTACATTTTGCAAGTAATATGAAAAATATAGCCCTTCAGGGGTGGCTGAAACCACCCTCGACATGATTTTTTTCAAATGCAACCCTACGGCTTGTGACCCCTCATTGTAAAGCTGGTGGAAAGGGAATCCAACACTGATCAAATTTTTAATTTTTAGTATGTTTGTAGGGTTGCATACAATTAAAACGTAATTTTATAGTTAAATTTATTTTTAACAATTTCGTACTCAAAATATGGGTTGTTTAGTTTTGGAATGTAAACCTTACTTTTCATATGTCCCCACAAAAAATTCCAAGCAATTTTTTGCCACAACTGAATTTGTTTTTTTTGCTAGGTTTTTACGGCCGCAAAGGTGTTTAGTTTGTATGCTGTATTCAGAGTTTGAAACGAAGGTTATTTCAAATTGGTGAAAATGTCTTATTTAACTGAATCACTAAAAATCGAAATTGTGGTTGGATGATAGGGCGCGAACTCAATGCGAGTGTTCGCTGTTTCGAGAAACGCATCCTGACTTGCCACCACTAAATCAAGGTACCATTAGTAAAATTGAGGCACAATATCGAGAGTGGCAGGCTGTTGTTGATGACGACACGAAGTTGAATTTGTGCTTCCTCTAGAAAAAATCCAATCACTCCAGCCCGTAACTGGCCCGTGATAGTAATCTTAATCACAAAAGTGTTTTAAAAATACTTAAATATGAGAAAAAACGCCCAATAAAATGCAAGGTTAGAGCTACTTGAAGAGATCCAGATCGACGATTGGAATTTTGCGATTTATTGATGACTTGTATTGATCAAAACCAGTTCTCTTTAGAGTGGATAGTTTTCTCTGACGAGGCTACTTTTACATTAAATGGGCACGTAAATCGCCAAAATTGTCGTTACTGGGCTGAAGAGAACCCCCATTGAATGAGGGAACTTCATACTCAGCGCCCACAGAAAACTAATGTGTGGGCCGGAATAATACAAGATAGAATGTAGGACCATTTTTTTTGATGACACTCTTAATGGAGCAAGATACTTGCGTTTACTCCACACGAACTAATGCCAGGATATGTTTTATTTCCAAATCCCTAAACCCTAACTTACGACGAGGGTGGTTAGAAGATGGGGCCCCACCACACTATGCTGCATTGTTCGTCGTTGGACAGAATTTTCCCGGTAGGTGGATTGGGAGGCGAGGTAATATTGAGTGCCAGCAAGATCTCAGATCTTACACCACTGGATTTCTTTTTGTGGGGACATCTTAAAAGTAGGGTTTACATTCAGAAACCCAACAACATAGCAGATCTGCAGGAAAGGATAAGAGAGGAAATCGGAAAAATAAACCGCAAATGTTGCATAATGTAAGGGACGAAACCTATACAGACTGGGACTGCCAAAAGTGAATGGTGCAATTTTGAACAATGTTACGTTGAAAATAAATTTAATTTTAAATTGTTTTAATTGTATGCAACTACAAACATACTAAAAATTAAAATGTCAGTGCGTTGGTCCTCTTTCCACCAGCTTTACAATGAGGGAAAGCCATAGGGTGATTTGAAAAAAACAGTGAGGGTGGTTCAGCATGAGGGCTATATTTTTCATATTACTTGCAAAAGTAGGTACATACATTTAAAAGTTGACGGTCTCGGGAATTTTTTGAAAAATCATTCACCCCGCTAGCGAATCTATTCAGTTAAAGTCTCACGTGTATATAAAAATCATTGAAATCGGAGAGTTCGGGTCCGAGTACCTTCCTTGTATGAAGAACGCTGTCGGGTAAAAACTCCATCCCGACACACACTAAGACCTCCTCAATAAGTTCTGTGTATTTGGTGGCTCTCCCAGCTCTTCAACCCATTTCCAGACTCCGTAAGCCACCCCTTTGCATTTATGCTGGGTTTTGCGTGGTTTTACCTCTGGTTGGCAAATCCATTGAACTTAACGCTGCCAAATAAATTGGTGGGGGGTGCCACAATTCGCTTTTACCCTTTTACAACCCAAACACCTTTACAATCCGCACCTACACCGACCCCCAACCCATCTCTGGTGTCGCCCCTGTTAGAGGCTGCGTAGGATGTCTTTTTGTCTCGAATTCATGTCGTGGCATTGTTTGAAGACTCTTGACGTTGACGGAACCCACTGCGAACGGCCGATTGAGCGCCAAAAGTGATATTCTATCTCTAACTCACCCCTCTGAGAATTTGCCATCCACAGTGTGTTTCGCCAACTTTGAAAGCCTTCAAGTAATGTAATGACATGAATTCGAGATAAAATGACATCCCACGCAGCCTTTTACAAGGGCGGAACTAGAGGGGGTGAGTGGAAGTCAGTGTGGTTGTGGCCTGGAGGGGTCCTTGTTGTCAAAGGGTGAAAATGAGTTGTGGCACCCCACACCAATTTATTAGACAGCACTAACAATAAGATCGATGGATTCGCTTCGTCAAACAGAGGTCAAACCACGCATAAATGCAAAGGGGTGACTTACGGGGTCTAGAAATGGGTTGAAGAGGTGGGACAGCGATCAAATATACAGAACTTATTGAGGAGGTCTTAATGTGTGCCGTGATGGAGTTTTTACCCGACAGCGTCCTTCTTAGTCCATCCTGTAAGTCTCTGAAGTTGCCGTGAAAATCTTGCGAATTCAAATTTCGACGTGGGGTTGGTTTTCGGGATTGGACCGCGAACCGTTTAAGTCAGAGCGTAGCGAATTTGGGGCATTAAAACCAACACCATAGGCTACCGAAAATTAAAAACCGCAAGTCTCTAACTCGAATATACCGCAAATGGCGCTAATCTAAAAAATATTACGCTAATTTTGACGAGCAGTTTATGTAAAGTGTCCAGAGTCAATTGGAACAGATAGAGAAAGAGGGCTTCTACAAGGAGTTCTTCTTCTTGGCTTCTACTACTAAACGAATGCATAAAAATGTGCGGTATATCACTAACCCTACTGATATGAAGTCCACGTGGATTTGACACAGATGTCACTTAAAGTATGGGCGGGCCCATAATTTTCATGCGTTTAATTGGTCTTTACTCATTGGGGGTGACGTATTACGTACATTGGACGTTTCACTCGTCGCTCTGTTTCTCATATCTGCATGTTTGTCCATTCGTTGCTTCGAGGCAGTGGCGTGGCATATCTTTCCGAGCCAAATTAGCAATTTGTTTGGTGATTACAAATTGTTGTCAATATTATAGCAAACTGACAAGAATATTTTCGACAAATAAAAATATGCCGTCAAGAAAACAGACAACCGTGTACTTTGATGGATTGATAACCCTTGTTGGGTTGATAACAGTAAGAATTGCTGCTTAAGTGCGCCATCTTCTAGAGGCAAGCGTATTATTGTTTTAAATGCTGGAGGTATCAATGGGTTTATTCCTAATGCCCTTTTATTATCAACCAAAAACATTAAACAGTCATGTGATTACCATGAAGATATGACTGCAGAATTGTTCGAAACGTGGTTTAAAGGACAAATTTTACCTCATATTCTTCACAGTTCTGCTATAGTAATGGCCAACGCATCTTATCATTCAAAGTTACTAAATAAAATTCCCAATACAAATACAAAAAAGAGGATCTATTATAGTTAAAAGTCCTTGAAAATACGCTAACTAAAAAGGTTTTATTAGATCTTATAAGTTCTTCGACTGCCACCATATTATTGTGTACTTAATTCGATTGAACAAATCTGAACTGCACTAAAAAAAAGTATGCCAATTAAACAAGTTGCCTACCATAGACTCAATTGTGATAAACAATATCAGAAAGGTGGTTAACGATCTCTATCAAACTGATATATGGAAAATCTGTGTTAATCATGTAATAAAGATAGGAAATGAATACTCTGTTTTACCACCAATTGATCCGGTTATAATTCAAACGGGTGATTTTTGTTCTGATTCTAACAGTGATTCTTAATTACTTTTTAAAAACGATGATTATTAAAAACTTTAAAGATAAGTTTAAGGCGATTTTAATTTTCCCTATGGCATAAATATATTTTGGTAAGTAATTTTAATTATTATACTTTGCAACACTAAAATAATTTGTAACGCCATTGAATCGGTCTTGTCGACACTGTCTCATCGAAGACACCAGCTTTGCCGGCTTTTTTCATCTGTTCCAATTGACTTTGGATACACTATAGTCAGTTTGCTTAAATTCTGACTAAACAAAAAACTGGACGTTCAGAAGAAGATTAAAACATTTGTAATCTTCTCCTGAAGATGCCAACTTAGTTGGCGAAACGCGCGTCGAGAAAATTGTAGTAGTTCGGTATTTCGTGGAAAACGTCCAGTTTTTTATTTCTACGCCGGAGGTTACAGTACCCACTCCAAGATAAATTCTGACTATTTTTTTGTATTGATTTCGATACTGATCGATTGTGTGAAAAGATATAGCAGTAAAAATAAAACTGCGATATATTTCTCCTAATCCTAACTCTCACAATCCTATACATTTCTTTGAAAAAAAAGTTGAACCAAAAAATGTATTAAAAATTCAAAAAAGCCCTGTACCCACATATGTCATAAAAGTCGTATTTAAATACATAATAATATCACACTTTTACAAATATAATGTTGATGTTTCCAGAGGTTTAGACTAATTAAATGAGGAAAAATTGGATGTGAAAGTAGTAATTCCATTAGGACAGTTTTTAGTTTACCTGTTTTGGCACTTCAGGGCACTAAAGTAGGTCTCAAACTCAGTCGTATCTGAACACCTGCGGCATGCACACCAAAAGAACTTAGACTCATAGAGGTGGTGTCTTCTGTTGGAAGTTCCCCAAAGGGGATCTGTGTAACAGATGCTCATATTTTCGCCTTTTTTTGATGTGAATTCCTGACGTTATGAGGATGGATCCGTTGTTCGTGAAGCTCTTACTGCAATTTGCGCTGCAGTTGTGCTCGAACATGCAAGTGGTGTTGTAGAGAGCTATATGAGGAGGTTGGGTTAGGGGCACTTCATGAGAATTGACCTGAAGAGTGAGTAAAATTAAGAAACTAAGTAAAGCTGTGCGCTTTGAAAGTCTTTTTTTTTAGTATTTCTCACTATTTATTTTTTTTGAATGGCAGTCTGTAAATTTTTACAAATATTCTGTAAAAATATTTACAGTGTGTCCCACTACTATCCCAATAATCCCACGTCTATCCACCCTTCTAAAATCTTTATTTGTAGTCCGATTTTCATATTTTTTTTAATAGATATATCCTTAAAGCATTAAATGCATACTTCACACATCCCGTGGAGTAAAGTCATGGCCAACTAGGAGTTATTTTTTCATGCGAAAAATCAAGGCGTACTATTAGCGATTTTTTTAGTAAACAATTGACGTCAGATTCTTACGCAGAACCACTGGATTGTACCAATTTTCATTGGGTTGGAATACAGGATGTTCGAGAAATTGAAATTTAAGACAATATCAAGCAACATGCCATTAAATTAATGTCATTTCAAATTGTTGATCTTATTACAAGTGGCAAACTAGTTTGTTGTAAACAAAGGCGGTACTAAATTATTTATTTAATTGAATTATTTATTTGGAAATTCTCAGTAACTTAATATTTTTCAAAATTGTCTGGTTTATTGACGATTTATTTTTAAGAAAAAAAAGACAGTGGTAACGACTAAAAATAGATTTAATTTCTGTTGATACAGATATCGATAACAAAAGAGGTAGTTACAATAATTAATAAGAAGATTGACTGATAACAATACGAATTAATTAATTAACATTATTTACTTCATGGATGTTTTTTGTTATTTATGGAAGCATTTAGTCATTACCATTGTCGTCTTTTTTTTTAATTAATCGTATTACTTTGTTTATTTATGAAAATAAACTGCTCTCGCTGAATGCCCTTTCGTGTTGGTTGCCGCTTTCACTTTTCAGTGTCTGTAGCATAGGCCACCCAAAATACAGTTGTGTAGATCCAATTAAATTGTAAATGGTTGTACCTCACTGTAACTCATGAAAATCACAAAATAACTACCAAAAGACCTCTTTTAAGAAGAAAAATACCCTTTTATCAACTACGTGTCTTTAAAATCGATATTATTTGATAAAATAGCACGCAGAAATAAATTAAGTGTCTCTTAAATACAAGTAAAGCTGAAAATCCAAAATCTTCAGATAATAAAAGCTCCCATTTTTCTGTAAATTAAGATTCTTTGTAGAGATTATATCAAGCATTATTGGTTTCAATTTAAATAAATAAAGTTGACCTTCAAATGGGTTGGAAAACTTTGTCAAGGTCAACAGAAGTCGTATGACCATTTTATTGTCCCTCTGAGGTCAAACAAGTTTTATTCGAAACATTTTGTTAAAAATTGTAGTTTTCGAGATACTTATATGGCTGTCTCAAGTTAAATAGCGCACCCGGTATTGCCACGTATGTGTTAAGCTTTGGTTTCGTAGAGAGCGGCACCGTCATATAGCGGCCGTAAAATCGCGGTGAATGACGTCAAAAACAATAGTTGGTACAGATTAAATACAAGTCGTTTTTAAGGAGGTCATCATATTTGACACTGTGGCTAGTACGGTGAAAAATATTATATGTATTTCGTCGAGGTTTTTTGACGGTCGAAAATGTAGCAGTGAACTGAAACAACATTACACTTGTCCAGGGTACCAGAAAATAGACAGACTCGGAGTTAGACACCAAATATTATTATTCTAACATGCCTTATACGATTGTCGCTGGTTTAAGAGATACAGCGTGTTCAAAGTTTAAATTTCATTCTGAAATTTCTCAATAACTAAAAAAGTTTTGATAGTATAAATATGAAAATTGGTAGTTTTATGTTTTTTGGTGTGAGAATTACGAATTTTAAGCTTATTTTGACGTTGATCCTAGGGGGCGCTAGTTTCACCGTATTATTTTGGTAAATTAGAACATATTTTTTTATATGTTGAGCTATGCGTAAAACAAGCGACATTGGTATAAGGCATGTTGAGCTCAATCAAAATAATGTAATAACATGTATAGATAAATGTTGACGCAAGTCTACTTAGAAAAAATATAGCAATATCAGCCCCTAAAAAAATAAACGAAATACATTGAACCCTTATTTAAATGCAAATAACTTAAAAACTGATATATTTAGACGACCTAAACAAGAGTACCTTTTCTCTGTAGAATTGAGCGTTCTTTTAGATTTTGATTTGCTTTACGCATGACTCAACAGATAAAAAAACATGTTTTAATTTACCAAAATAATTCGGTAAAACTAGCGCCCTGTAGGAGCAACGTCAAAATAAGCTTAAAATTCGTAATTCTCACACCAGAAAACATAAAATTACCAATTTTCAGATTTATACTATCAAAACTTGTTTAATTATTGAGAAATTTTAGAATAAAATTTGCACTTTGAACACGCTGTATTCAAAAGCGGTAAACACGCGATAAACACGCAAAAACTAGTGACATTGGTATAAGGCATGTTGAGCTCATTCATAATATTTTGGTGTCTAGTATCTCCAGTTTAGTCTTGTCCCGTTCTTTCCGACTGACCTTATATATCTAGTATGCGCCCTTATCAACTCTTTTCTTAAAAATATCAGATGAACTGTTTCCTGAAGTATTTTTTCCGATTCTTCGTCTTCTAGCACAACTAACAGTGCGACATCGAGATCGTACTTCTTGCTTGTCTTCAACGTAATAGCCTAGGAAAGATAGACAATTTTTCAAAAAATCCCTCAAGCGTTAAAAAAATTTGGTAAAGGAAATATAGCAAGACACTGTTGGACAAACAGGAACAAACCAAAAAAAACATAAACATGTGAAAAACCGTTTTTCAATTAGGTACCAAAAAGATTATTTTAGAAAAATAGCACGTTAGCCTAAAAAGAAGAAAACAGTTTAAAAAAAAATGATTTCTGTCTACTTCTAATGTGTGTAATGAGTTACCAAATTGTAACTCTTTCCGACGGTTACTTACAGTAAAAATTTTATCACAAAATATTCATAACTTTTGACGCAATTCGAAAAAATGTAAAAAAAAGGTGTTTTTTTACATTTGGCCCGGCAATTGTCAATAACAGTCCTACGGTAATTTTTCAAAGTGCGTTTGGTTCGTGATGAGGTGCTCTACAATCATACAATGGACCAAGTTTGTCAAATTTGAGGAAGTCTCTCAAAAACGACATTGAACGACATTGGCTGTTTTGCGTTTCGGGCGCACGGGCGATCGAACGAAGGGGAAAAGCCGCATAGTGGGGGGAACTCTCGACCAGGGGCTGTTCACTCTTATGAGCCTACCTGAATTGTGATATTTAGTATGAGACCAACTCTATAGATGGCGCAACCAGCTTAGTTAGTTATGTATAGTTGGTACTGTTAAAAAAAAGAGATTGGTAGTCCGGAAGAACTAGTTCAGTCCATGCGCCCAAATGTTTAATATTTATAATTTGCGTTATGTTCTTACGTCAATATTTATCTGGGCGTATCGATTGAATTGGTTCTAAGTAAAACCAAAACAAACCTAAGTTTTGTAGTTTTGTGTTTAATTTGTTTCCATGTGTTAATTTATTTTGTGTTTTATTTGTTTATTGGGTATTATATATTCATATTTGAGACAGAAATTAGTTGAGTTAATATTAACAGAAGGAGAACTAGAACTGGTACCAGATGTGTGTCATAAATGAAACTTCATGTAAAGAAAGTTATGCCTTTACTTTTTTTTAGTTTATATAAATGGCTAGTTGGAAATAATTTATACTTAAATGTGATTGTGTCTTGTGTATAAATGTGATTGTGAATGCGTATAAATGTGGTTGTGAATAAAGGAATCTTGCATCTAAAACAATTGATTTTGGTATTTAATGGTTTCAATATCTCAAATATCCTCCTTTTTCATCACAGCATGTCTTTAAAATTTATTTTTAGACATTATTTCTTGAGGAACGGTTTCAAATACAGTTTGTGGACTTTTTTAAGTGTTCCCTTATGGACGAAACGTATATATATTATATGACAAGAATAGCAAAATCATATTTAGTTTATGCTAGATAAGGATAAAAAACTTTATGTAACCAAGTATGATTATGCTATTCTTATATACATACGTTTTGTCCATAATGGAACTCTTAAGAGTCCGCAAACTGTATTTTATTTTTGAATATGTTTTTGAATATAGCGCCATCCGCCATATTAGTTAAAATTAGTTTGAGACCAATTCAAGAGATGGCGCTTCACTGTTTCATTTAATTCTATGAGAGAGTTCCATCTATCTCTT
Organism: Aromia moschata; assembly: GCA_029963805.1. Taxonomy (NCBI): domain Eukaryota; kingdom Metazoa; phylum Arthropoda; class Insecta; order Coleoptera; family Cerambycidae; genus Aromia; species Aromia moschata. The sequence goes on along the minus strand of JAPWTK010000778.1, from coordinate 45,973 downwards.
CTTTTATCTATGCTCTCGACTGCTTGGCACGACTGCTTTCGTGCGCTCGAAATAAGAGAGTTCCCCCACCATGCGGCCTTTGCCCTTCGCTCGAGCGCCCGAGCGCCCGAAACGCAAAACAGCCCGGTTTTCAATGTAATTTTTGAGATACTTCCTCAAATTTGACAAACTTGGTCCATTGTATGATTGTAGAGTACCTCTTCACGAACCAAATGCACTTTGAAAAATTACCGTAGGACTGTTATTGACAATTGCCGGGCCATTTTTCGAAAACACCTTTTTTACATTGTTTCGAATTGCGCCAAAAGTTAAGAATATTTTTTATACATTTTTTTTTACTGTAAGTAGCCGCCGAAAAGAGCTACAATTTGGTCACTGTAGAAGTCCCTACGACTTTCGTAGGCCGAGTAATTAGATAGTAAAAAAAAGGGCAATTTTCGAAGGTTTTTATTTTTTTTTTGCAAAAAAGTTGGGAATCGATTTTAATTATTAAAAACTGATTTCCTTCGTCTTTTTAAGCGCTATAACGTGCTATTTTTTGTTTATCTGAAATATTTTTTTTGGTACTTAAAAAAGTGAAAAAACCGGAAAAGATTTCACACGTTTATGAATTCTTTTGGTTATGTTCCTACAAACCGATTTGATCCAAAACTAGTGCATTCAAATTGCACTAATATTTACCTAATTACCAAATTTTTTTTAACGCTTGAGGAATTTTTTGAAAAATTGAACCTATTTTGGCTATCTTTCCTAGGCTATAAAGCGGATTAGTACATTTCTGACTTTCCAGCTTTCTTTTCACCGTCAAAGACACTGACCGCTATGTGACGTCACCCAACGTTATACACGTCTGGAATTTTTATTTGGAAGCATTGGAGATTCTATTACATGCATTTCAAATGCATGGAATATTGGTAGGGAGACATAGCAGAAGATGGGCGGAGCAGACGTCATACGTAATGTATTCCCCTACAATGTTTAATGAGCGCGGCCGCCGAGAACCGCTGAGATAGAAGACGGGGCAAGGAGAGTGCATTTGTGGGTGGAGCTTAGAGTGGACCTTCTAGTCTTGTTTATATTCGGTGGTCCGACGACAGCCAATCTTGCCTTCGAGACGTCGAAGGCGGAGCTAGACGGTAGGGGAATATGATCGTGTGTTTTCTGATAGGTGAGCCTTTGGCAATATTTTGTGGAAGGTATTATTTTAGGTATTATCTTAGCATTTTATATGCTTCCAAATTTAAGTTCCACACGTGTATAACGGCCGCTACATGACGGCAACGCTATCCTAGGAAACCAAACCTTTACAGCCATACCCACATACATACCATAACGATGCCGCAAACCCTTAAAATTTCTTCTTCCGTAAAGACGTTCGCCAATTTGAAGAACTTCAGTATAAACTTGGCAATGGTAACTCTATCTTGCTCATATTTTTGGGTGCCACGTCTTTCTTCGCAATGCGACTGAAGATTGTCTATCTTCTTCCACACTTCCGATAAAAATTGCTTTTGGTATAAACACCTCAGAACTGTGATGCATTGGTAAGTGGGGTGAACAACTCCAAAAAGTTCTTATGGACACCTAAAAATTAAAAACGTGTTTAATATATTTGTGTGTCATATACAGCTTGGTAAAATTCGCGCATAACGCCTATAACTTTTTAATAACCTTGTATGTGAAAAAATATCCTGACTAAAAGTTTTTAATCGGTTCATTTGCCACGTTTAATCAACATGAAATAATTTTACCTTTTCGCGTTTGATTGTTACGGAGACTAACTTTTTTTTGAGCAGCTTTTTCTCTTTACTGTACGTACTAAACATTTGATGTGATTACATAAAGAAATTTTCACAAAAAGCACGTTTAAAGTTAATTCTTGTAAAATAATGTAATTGCTTCTTAGCTAATCATTTTTAAAAATGAGACAATAAAAAAATTGTTAGCGAATGAGGTGCTGAAAGTGTCCTCCATTTTCCGCTAAGCAATGCCAAGCCGGTCACGAAACTCTTCAATAACATTTATTACGAAGTCTTCCGGAATGGCCCAGATTTCATTTGAAATTTTCTGTTTCAAGTCTTCAGTGTTATCTGGTCGATTGACATAAACTTATACATTTTAAATAGAAAAACGTTTAAGGGACTTAGATCCGGGGAGCGCACTGGCCATTCAATTGTACCTCTTCTGCTTATCCAGCGTCCTAAAAATTGTGCATTTAAATTCCTACTCCATGATATTTGCCGCAAAATATAGTGGTACCCCATCTTGGAACCAGTTTATAAAAAATTTCACCTTGAAACAATAGTCTGCAAGATCGAATAATGTGATTTATTAGCAGATATAAATATTTTTCAGAATTTAAATTTCCATCTCTGAAGAAAGGTCCAACAATACCTGTCGAAACAGTAACTTTTTGGGGATTTTGGTATGCATTTCTTGGAACCAATGAGGGTTCTGACTTGACCAGTAACGGATATTATGTCGATTAACATAACACCATTTAAACTGAATGCAGATTCATCTAAAAAAAGGTATTTCTCTATATATAACAATAATAACTATGTTATTATTGTTATTGCATCTTTCCATCATGCCTTCACAAAATTAAGCCCTTCCATTGAAATCATCTTCGTTTAACTCGTGAACAAGTTATAGTTTATATGGACGTAACTTTTCTCTCTTTTTTTTTTTATGGGGATCTCTGCTCTCCATACCACCTCATCATTAAAATTGCAATCATTTGCTTCTCACTCAAGCGATCCATTATTCATTTATATATTATAAAAACACAAAAGAACCATGAAATTATTGAACACAAAGTATTATTCACAGGCAGGTACTTTGATAATCTTTTATTATAATTATTAATCTCAAAGAGTTAGCTTTAACGTTAACGGGTTTTTGCGAAAATTTATGTAACCATGTCAAATTGTTAGCGTTGAGTAAAGAGAAAGGGCTGCTCTGTCAGATATTGAGAGAGAACCTGGGCTGTGTTATACATAAATATAATTCTCAGCAACAGCGGATCAGTTGGTCTTTAAAATAAATACATGCGTGTCGCGATTTGTGAAACGTAATCTGATATAAATTTGGATAAAAATTGTTGTAATAAATTAGTAATAGTGTGAGGTATTATTTTATTTCGTTATTGAGTTTGCGTTAAATAAATTGTGTTTTAAAAGTGTGTCTCTAATTTTTTCACACTAAAACGAACCCGAGTTGGACAAGCGTTACAATATTTTCCTCAGAATTGTTTCTACAGTAACAAGTAATGTATAAAAAATAAACCGTACCCTTTCTCCTCTAGACACGGTATATCTGCACTCCGGTATGTGCGCTGGGGCCTTGGCGCAGGTCTCGTTGCACACCGGCCAGCCGCACTTGAAGCACGGCTTGCTGTTCTTCTCGTTCACAGCTTTTCCGCAACCCAAACACACGGGAACCGTCATTTGAGAGGGGCCCCATATTAAAGGGGGCTCTTGCAATATGATTTCTCCGGGTTTTATGTCTCTGGTGGCCCTCAAATGCCTGCCCAAGATTTCGTTGTCACATATCTGGAAAAAAAATGATTTTAAAAATACTAGTAGGAAGAATAATTCGGATTTAAGGCACAGTTCCGTGATAGTTTCGATTCATTGAACACGCTGGTGAAGACAAATCTTGAGAAAAACTGTAATATATTACAGTTAATATTTATAATTTCGTTTTATTTCCCTACAGTAGATATTAATTTATTTAGTTATTGCTACACAAATACAGGTCATAGATCCAATTACAGATTGTGTCTAAAAAAAACGCTGCCTAAGGGGTCATTATTTCCACATCAAATTGTTTCCATATTTAATCAGACTAAATCACTAAAACCATAAGATTGTATTTTTAACAGTATTAAATTTCGAGATAACCTTTCTGACCTTTATAGTCTTTATGAACTAAATTATATGACCTTTATGACCTGACGGACCTCTATGACCTATGTACGTATATGGACTTTATGACTAATGTGAACTTAATTACCAATAAGAACTTTATAATGACCTGTATGACCTTTAGTATTCATCTATAGAACTCTATAGAACTGAGTAGACCTCACCACCGCCTAAACATGAGGTGGTAACCAATCGAGATCCGATCGCTAGCGCACGCGTATGGCAGGCATCCGGTTTGTCGATGAAGCTGTTTGGGTTAAATTTTGAAATAGCATTTTATATTTTTATTCTGGTCTAATTACTGATTAGTACCTGGAGAACTGGATCATTTTTGTGCATAGGAATTTCAAAAAAATTTTTTTGGCACATAAAAAACATGTAAAGTGTAAAGTTTATCATCCTTGGCGGATATCTTGATTTCGAGTTCGCTTCGACCGGACCATTCCCGTACACTAACGTGCATAATACCAACAACATGTTTGACCCACTATAGGACTCGAAACACCTGCGGTTTTTAGAAGCAGGTGCGGCTCGGAATCATTTCCGAAATACATATCATTTCATAGAACCTCGAAATATACAGAGCAATTTTAAACAGATAAGGAACCAGCATGTATTTTGTGTCGTGTTGCGCGGTGAATGAATGTTGAGCAAATAAATTCATTATGGGTCAACACTTGAAACGAACTATTGTGTGACGTCATATGTCACACAATTTTACGTCAGACCACTGGGACCTTTTATGTTTAAAAATACTCTACATACCTACCTCTTACGGATACATATAAATATTTTAGTTATCTGTCTTATTTTTTCATTGAACATTACTAATATTGAACGTTACATCTAGTATTTCTACGTGTCTACTTATTTTTACTTATAGATTTGAACTTTAGTTAGCTCCTTAGTTAGATAGTTAGCTCCCTAGTACATTTAATCCGACTCTGCTTCGACTCGCCGGAAGTTTGACTGTTTGTTGTTTGTGCCTTGTTTCGCTGTTGTCACATCAACATGATATTCCCATTAGATATTTTAAAATTATTTCACAGCTCAGCTGTTTAAAGTAATATTCGCTGTTTAAAATTGTTTCACAATAGTCAAGTTGAGAAAAGATAACAGTAAATTTGATTATCCGCAACACAGCCTGAAAATGAAATTGGCTTATATTAATTGATCGTACATCAATGCAGTTTTATAAATATTGGGTTTTTATAAAGCCTTATTATGCAGAGTTACAGTTAGATCTGGCAACGTCTAGATTTCCGCTAAGAAGGGCGGCTGGTTTGTTGTACGTAACTAAATTCGCCTAACTTTGACACAAAAATGTACCATTTAATATCTATTTAATATCCACCTATGTGTGCAGTATGGTAATTCTTACTGTATATGACCTCTGTGACCTATGTCACCTTCATGATTAATATGACTTTTATGACCAATATATGTCCAATGATGATCTTCATGACCAGTGTAGCCCTTATCACCAATGGGACCGGTAAGACCTTTATGTTTCAAAACCTATAAAACGACATGTCACACGTCAACTACTCTTATTAGTATGGCATTAATTACACAGACACAATAAAAAAAATAAAAATATAGTGCGAGAAGGCAGATTTATGTATATTTTTACCAGCTCAACACGAATCCAATATCCGTTTTCAGATTGACTTTTACATTTTTGTTCAACATCTCAAAAAACACCTTAGGAATGTCCGAAAAATCTCAAACAAGCAAATAAAAAGGCTTAAATAAGCTGACCATCAACATCTTTAAATATGCCCAGAAATCCAAAATAAACAAATTAAAAGCTTAAACCAAAAACTTTAAACCTAACATGGGTGTTAGGTTTAGGTTATGTTAGGTTTCTCGATGTAAAGCTCTTGCCTTAGGTTAAGGCAAGAGCTTTACATCGAGAAACTTTAAACCAAAAATTTAAACGAATATAAATTAAGACAAAAGAACTGTCAGGTTCCTAAGGCAAGAATTATTAAGGTTTAGAGTTCTTGGTACAAAGTTATTGCCTTAAGTTTTGTTAGATTTAGAGTTCTTTGTGTAAAATTCTTGCCCTGTTTTTAATACATTCGATGTTCCGAAATATCGAAAAAAAAATGAACGAAAATAAAAACTATATCTTACTATGTAAAATGCATAGGAATACATAGATCTGTCTTCTCGCACTAGACTTTTATTTTTTTGTAAGTGCCTGTGTTATTATTGTCTGTTTTCAATATAGGGATTAGTTGTTTTGTTTCCTCTTTGAAAACAAAAGAATTTTTGCATAAATCGTAATACATCAAACGAAAGCTAGTCAAAATGTCTTTCAGATGGCAGTACCATTTTATCATATACAAGTACAAGATGAAGGAAAAAAATTATTCAAGAAAATTATTGTTTATTTCCGTTTCCCCTTCTTTCAACGAACTTTTTGGACCAATCTGTACCTGTATATGTTTAAAGAACTTAAAATCATCTATAAATTGATGTGCTACTCAAAGCTCTAGCTTCACAATTAACGATAATACGGGTCTGGGGAGTTCTAAGTGGAGGACCCTGTATATCCAAATTTAATTATGTCCTCAATTAAGAATATGTATTTAGTAATATTACTTAAGGGGGCTTTCCCCTTTTTCGCTGGAAAAAAAGGTTTTTTTTTGGGAATTTTTTTTGAAGAAAGTATAAAACGGATTGAGAAATTTTTTTTTAATTAAAAGATACAGGTATGTAGGTTACATTTAATTTTTTATTTATTTTTTAAACCAAAATGGCGGTCGTAGATCCTTGTTCCAATGCAGCTACTTTAGACGGACATGTCTCATGTTAATGAGAATTTTCTACGACGCTATTCATCTGATATCAAAAAATGAAACATTTTTACAAAATATAGGGTTGTTGTTAGTGTTTATCATAGGGGTTTTTTGGAATTCAAATTTTACGCGATTTGGTGCAACTTTGAAAAAAAAAAGTTCGATTTTCACCTTAAATTTCTACCTTTAAATTGTTATTAAAAATCGAATTTTTGCAAAATCAAAAAAATCCTATGTTGATCACTAATGGCATCATTTGTGAACATTTTAAAAGAAAAATTATTAAAATCGGTTAATTAGTGTCAGAAAAATCTCATTCCAGTTTCAAAAACGTTGTTTTGAGAAAAATGCGTTTGAAGTTTTTTTTACGTTTTTTTTTTCATATAATTATGAAATTTTTTTACTTACAGTTCATCAATTCGGGGCCCGTAGAGGACACCCTCCTCTGCCTTGTAGACCTCATTTTGGCTTCAGGTCAGATAGCGTCACGCATTTTTTCCACTGAATCCGTATTTCGCCGAATACGGATAATAACTAACAGACCGTAATAAGTTGTCAATTCGCCTATTACCTTGATGGTGAGTTTTCCTGTACCTCTTCCCCCTAGTCCCTTGTTTGTTTTCTTCGCATTACGGAGCCTGGTTCCCATGCGTTTTTCTCCACGTGACCGACGCATTCCTTTTTCATTACTTTCGGATCGTTGTTGTACGGGTCCAAATCCAAAATCGCCTTGAAGGTCTTACTGTCCCCATCGCCAATATACTGAGCATATTTTACATTATGCATTTCTTCGGATCGTTGAAACACTTCCTTTACACTGTCCACCTCCATTTTCCCTCTTTTCAAGTGCCTGGATCGTCGTCACTAATCCGGCTGTAACTTGAAATCTAATACTCGGATCACTTTAAAATTTCAGGACAATAAATTTGAATGTATAACGCATCGATTTCAGTAAAAAACAAAAAACGATTTTTTGAAACCGAAAAGCGGGAAAACCCCCTTAAAAATCTAAATCTAAAAATCTCATTGCTTGGCAGATAAAAACTAAATTTATCATGTTCTCGTGAAGTCAGATTGATGTAACCAGTAGTATTTTTCAAATAAAACAAAAAGGTCGTTATTCTTAGTTCTATTATTATTATTTAAATAATAATACATCTACCTACCAGTTTTTTATCAGAATTATTATTCCGTACTGCCTTAACATACTTACGCACCCTATTAGGAGATAGCTAAACTACTCCATATTTGTAATATTGGTTGCATATATATAGGAAATATATTTAAGTAATTTCCTTCTATGATTGGGTACAACGTAGAATACTATCCAATACTACATTATTTTAATCTAATCATATTGAAAATGATACATTAGGCTTAAGTAGAAAAATGTAATGTACAATAATTGCTACTTTCAAGTGATAAAAAATGTAGGTATCCAATTATTATATAAACATAAATTATATCTGTTTGCTGTTTTAGTTTTCCATTTATTTGTTTTAAATACGATGATGAAAATAGTTATATTATCATAGTCTTCGAAATTGACCATTAACAGCACATGTAGTGCAAAAATAATAGATAAGGCACTTACTTACAATTTATGTATTTGCTATAAAATTAAAAATTCTAATACATGAGTAATAGTAAACAAAGTTCTGTTTATAGTTTATTGATACCTACCTAATTAAATCACCTAATTAAATCTATATTTACAATATTTACGCAGTTTAATGTGGTGCTGTAATAGAATATAATAAAAATCATGACACAGACCAACTAAACCAATTAAAAAACCAATCTACAATTTTTTTAAACACGTATAGGTAGATACATACATAGATAAGCAGTTTAACCTCAATAATTGCATATATGTACGTACGTACGTACGTTCCTTTTCGAAAAATTGATGTAAAAATGATAATAGATTTAAAATAACAATTCCTCTACACAATATATACATTTTTTTATCATAACATGACTAAGTTTATTATCGAAAACGGAAAAATGCACAAAACATTTCACTAAAATTAAACAAAACAAAACATATTACGAATTACACTATAATACCTGTATAAATATAAATACTTACCCACATATTGAGTTAGGCGTACCAAATTAAAAACTATTCAAATATTTAATGTAGCTGTATCCTAATTACAATAAGAATGTCTTATAGTTGTTTATCTCTGTAGCAATATAGTATATAAAAATAATTTAAGTAAACAAGCGTGGAGCTATCTTATAAGTAGTTGACCGAAATGTGCCTCAGGACATAGGCGTACGCATAATAATATAATACATTTAATACGAGAGAGTAACTAATATTAAATATAGCAACAAAAGCAATAAACTCACACTGTATAACCATACACATACACGGTGTCAATTTGAAAACGAACAGCATTTAATATTGTCTAAACTAATGACAGTATCAAAATTTGGCGAAACACGTCTATTTACATATCAAGGGGGGGCAACTTTTGAGGCATTTGTTGTCGTATTACTTTCAACCCCCTAACCCCCAGGGCACCTACCCCTAAAATTTTAAATGGCAACCCCTATTTCTTTAGCCATTTTTGAATTTCTTGTACAATTCTAGATAAGTCCCATATTTCTTTTTTTGTCAAAATTTTTGTCAAAAATTGGTAGTTAACCTCATGAATGTGTGGAATGTATTTAATTTCTGATTTTTTTATTGGAAAATGATGCACTTTTACAAACAATTGTCAAGAATAAAAAAGTTCTTAAAATAACTCAAATAAGGCACTAGAATTTTTTTCAAAATTTTTTGAGCAACTTTTTGGATTTTGCAAATAGTCAATTTTTGCAAAATTTAAAAAATTGCTTAACAAATTTTGAAAAAATTCCAGTGCATTATTTGAGTGATTTTAAGAACATTTTATTCTTGATTTAATTATTTGTTAAATAAAAATCAAAAATATTTTTCTGTAATAAATTAATTGTTTTTTTTTCTCCTATTCTGCGCTCTGTAACTTCGTTTCTGTTGTTTATAAAAAAAAAAAAAAGAGCAATTTTGTGGAGAATTAAATTTCCTATGATGGTAAGAACCAAAATTTGAAAAAAGTTTTTCATGTAGTTATTTAAAAAAAAAGACCAAAAAAAAGTTTCCTATGTATTTTAAATGGGGATAGGGGACCCCCAATGCGCCAGCTCAATTTTTAAGATATTGAGTTCAATTTTTTGGAGAATTGTTTTTTTATATCGAACTAACTTTAGACATATTTAATCGAAAAAAAAAATTAAAAAAGTTTTTTTGACAGTCTAAGTGAAGTATATTTTGTTGATGAATATTCAAATCTAAATGTTTTTCACAGTCTCGGCAACTACGAAATATGTATCGACGATGGCAAAGAATACATAAAATATGTGATCCGTCTATTGTAAAATCGTCGTAATTTTCAATGTCTTTTACAGTCTATTCAGAAATGGTAACGACTGTGCCATAATTGCAAAAATACACACACATTCAGGTAATATGTAAATACACAACACGAACTCACGAGTTAGTCACTCACGACGCATAAAATTATTTTGAACTCGGCATTCTCCCGTCGATCCGCTCGCGTCGACGTCAGGTAGAATACTGACCGTCGGCTTGTCGACACCGGAATATTAGGCTTGGGCTATGGGTAAATTGCATTGCGTATCCCGTCTTCCCGCATGGGACTGGGGGTTCTAGTGCGTTACCGGGATCGGTCAGTGTCGTACGTATACACAGGCAAGAAATGCGCGCTTAAAAAATACGGTTTATACTGTAATTATCATGTTATATAGTGCCGACTCTGCGTTTTGGCACACTTTCCGGACCCTAGTTATTGCTCGTTACCTATAAACAATTAAAAAACAAAACTACAGCATCCTAAAATTTCGAAGTAAATATTGTATTTCCTTTTAATGTAAAGGAAGAGCTTGTTCGCTCTTCTGGAGGACTCTCCATTATCTCGAGAACTCGCACAGACGCCGGGCTGTGCTTATTAGGTACTAGTAATGCCAGCCAAGACGTGGCCCATCTCACACCGCCTCCCCTTCCACACCGCCTTCCCTTGCATATAGAAGTTTTTTGAGCTGGTAATATTTGCTATAGCAAAGTCAACACGGACCCATCCTGTATAAGGTTTAAGAATATCAGATTCATCTGGCTTACTAGTGGTGCAAAGGCCTTCAGCTGGACGAATAATCGAATTCATTAACCCGTTTCGGCCGAAAACTCGACTCCCGGTACATCGCTCTTCAGCGCCTCGTAACTAATACTATTTGCTACAGAAAAATTTGACAGTGACAAATTTTTAAAGTTTAAGACGTGCCCTTTCCGATGGTGTCCATGAAATTCCTCCGAATAATTATTAATTATAAAAAAAGCAGTTTAAAAAAAAAAACACGATTTTTTGCACATTTTTTTTAGTCAAAGTTTCAAGGGGTTTCCTGTCTGCAATGGACCTAGAACTTCACTAACCGGTGGAATAAATGTTTGAACTTTAAGTATACGTGGTTTAAAGATCGATTTTTTGCCTTATGCGTTCAAAATGGCGTAACTGCAAAATTTTTGCGTAATAATGCAAGAATTTTTTATTGGAAAATGATGCACTTTTACAAAAAATTGTCAAGAATTAAAAGTTCTGAAAATCACTCAATGAATGCACTAAAATATTTTCAAAAATTTTTGAGTAATTTTTTGGATTTTGCAAATCAAATCAAGTCAATTTTTGAAAAAAAAGAGTGGACGTTTTCCACGAAACATATAAGAGCAACATATGGTAATGAAGAGCAACATATGGTAATTCGTCTGAACGCCAAACTCCGATAATTCGAGTGCAGCAACACTCGGTCGGGTTGCGTGTTGGATGGGTGACCATATCTGCTCTGTGAAAATTTGTCGGACAGTGTCATCTAGCGGGTGGTACCAGAGGTGGCAATCTGAACCATCTGCTGAACCTCTGTCAGTGGGTTCGAGTCCCGCCTAATAGACTTGGCAACTCTATTAGGACATGGGTGTTACTGTGTGAGTGTATCGGGGGTTAAGTGGAAGAGCGCCGAAGGTTACCTCGCGAGGGCGAACTTCGCCCCCGTAAAAATCAAAAGGCACAAAAAAAACACCGAACTACTACACTTTTCTCGACGCGCGTTTCGCCAAGCACGTTGACATCTTCAGGAGAAGACTAAAACTCTAATTAAAATAGTTTAAATCTTCTCCTGAAGTGTAGTAGTTCGGTGTTTCGTGGAAAACGTCCAGTTTTTTGTTTCTACGCCGAAGGTTCCAATACCCACTCCACAGTCAATTTTTGCAAAATTTTAAAAATTGCTTAAAAAATTGCACAGTGCATTCTCTGGATGATTTTAAGAACGTTTTATTCTTGACAATTTATAGTAAAAATGCATTGTTTTCGAGAAAAAAAATCTGAAGATCAAATTAGTATCGATATTTAGAAATTTTCTTCTCGAAAACATACAAAAACAAAATTCTAGTGCATTCGTTGAGTGCTTTTAAGAACTTTTTATTCTTGACAATTTTTTGTGAAAGTGCATCATTTTCCATTAAAAAATTCTTGAACTTTTACGCAAAATTTTTGCAGTTCAGGCGCCATTGTAAACGCATAAGGCTAAGCGCATACTGGAGCAGTGAGCAAAGCAGAGATGAGAGCGGAGAGCAATGCGATAAAGTGCAACGCGACGATGAACGAGTTTGGGTGCACATACTGAGGAGTTCAGTAGTCGATTTTACATCGTATTCAATTATGGATTTATTATTATTTGAAAATTCTTCGTTAAAAATTTGGTATTTAATCAACAAAAAGAAGGCTACTAAATCCTGTCACATTCATAAGATCAATAAAAGTTGGCACAGTCATGGAGAATTTCACTTCACTTGTATTATAGTCAGTTACGAGAACATCCTGAAAAGTTTCATTCATCATATTTTGGAGGGAACAAAACGTAAGTTATTGAAAAAATGGACAAATTGTAATCAGAATCCTATCGATCCTACAGAACGTGTTGCAGTTACATTACGGTAAGTTGTTGTGGGTCTTTTTGGTCCCACAGAGCATTTTTTACAAAAATACAACTAATTAATTCTTCAATATTCATAATATATCAATCAATCAAAATCTTCAATAATCAAAACACACAACGATGAGAGCAGAGAAAACAAAAATGTTTGATCGCGTCGCTTTGCTCTAGTATACAAGCGTGCTTACATCTCCGACGCAAGCGTCAGTATGCGTGTTCAGACAGGAAAACATTGGTTTGTTTTCGTCGCGTTGCTCACTGCTCTAATATCTGCTTTGCCAAAGGCAAAAAATCGATCTTAAAGTTCAAACATTTATTTCACCGTTTAGTGAGGTTCCAGATCCATTGCAGACCGGAAACCCCTTGAAAATTTGATTTAAAAAAATGTGCAAAAAAATCGTGTTTTTTTTTTAAATACGATTTTAATTTTTTGGAGGAATTTCATGGACACCGTCGGAAAGGGCACGTCTTAAACTTCAAAAATATGTCCCTGTCAAATTTTTCTGTCGCAAATAGTATTAGTTATGAGGCGCTGAAGAGCGATGTACCGGGAGTGGCGTTTTCGGCCAAAGCGGGTCCAGCGCGCAATAACTTTATTGCTTCAGCTGAATATCTACCAAGCCAGCTGAACATTATTAATATTGAAGACATTGAAAAAACTTTTCGGAGGATTCGCTTCTGCGTGTCCAAGGACCTAAAAATCAATTTTGACACATGTCATGTGGCCACCAATATAATGACAATTTTGAAAAAGGTGCACGGGATCTCGAAAAGTGAGGTTAGATGACGAGATTGGTATAGAAGTTATTTGTAAAAGTTATTTAGAATGCAGTTTTAGGTCCGTATGCAACTAAATTTAATTTATGTTTCACTTCCAATGAGGTTTTAGAAAAGTGTCTCAAGTTACCACATATTGAATACTTCGTCTAATTTTTTGAAACCGCATTAAGTCATGTCTTTTTTCAGCCGGAGATTTCTCTACGAAAATAAGTTTCTTGAAATATCTCGTGTAAACAGGTCAAGTTACTCTCGTGCACGCGGAAGAGTCCGCCAAAGGAAAACGAACTACCTTAAAAGACTTGCAGACTTTCTTGTGAGTCTTCCATCCGCTTCTCTGATGCTCCTTGCAGCAATAGTACACGCTGTGGCATCCGCCGCACTTTTGCGACGCCGGCTTTTGACACACATCACATGGACCTTCGTCCGACATTTCCTTACCCGCACGCTTCCTACTTCAAACGCACTCAACTGGAAATATTCCGGAACTATGCTATTTTCCACCGACTATTATGAATTGTTTTAGGTAGCACACGAGCTTTTTTATTAATATAGAGCAATAAACTTAATTAATTTATAACGTATGCATGTAGTGTAACTTCGAACGTAAGGCAGATAACCAACCATACTGTGTGTGTGTCTAAAAATAGATGTTTCAACGCATAGTGTCCGTGCCTGCCGTTGTGCCGTGCCTCAGTTATTATAGTCAGTTAATTGTATACATAAACTTACATAGATAGTAGCGACAAACGCACATGGATTTTTATAGTAACATAACGCCTGGATGCAATATAAAACTCCAAGTTTAAATCATTTAAAATGTAAATAAAATAAGTAAAAAAAATAAAAAATTAGGCTTTAAAAGAACAAAAAAGATACTCCTCAGAAAGTCGTTAACATTGTAGAAAACGTATTCTCGCAAGTGTTTGGCAAAGAAGAACTTAATCTCCTAAATAAAGGATTAAAATTCGGCCTTCGTGCCTCTGGAGGCGCCCTGGAGGAAGTCGTGGCGGGTGTTGAATGTGCAATACAGTACCTGCCCGATCCTTCCAGGGGGTTTGTCAGAGAAGCAGTTAGAAAACAAATTAGTTCCAACATTGTTAAAAATAAAAATAATACCAAAAATGTCAAGGGAGACAAAAAACATTGTCAAACAATTACGAGAGAAGGATTGTTTTTATTTAGAAGCTGATAAGGGAAATAAGGTTGTTATCTTAGACAAAAATGATTATTTTGAAAGAGTCGACAATTTAATTAATAGTGGTCCTTACAATAATTTGTCAAAAAAATCCTTTGCCAAAAATGACAACGGAAGTTAAAAAATCTTTAAAAGAATGTAACAACCTCATTACTCCTCCACTGAGACAAATTGTCAAATCCAGTAATACCCAAATTGTATTGTTTACCAAAAATATATAAACCAGGAAAATCTGTAAGACCAATTGTCTCAGCGATAGGATCCCACACTTATAATTTGTCAAAATGGTTAACGAACGAGTTCGAAAATTTGCCTATTACACAAACAAGTTTTTCAGTAAAAAATTCTGGTGAATTGATTGACAATATCAAAAATATCCAATTGCAAGAAGGTGAAATTTTGGTCTCGTTTGATGTATGCTCATTGTTTCCAAGTGTCCCAATCCCGCAAACTTTGGACTACCTCAGGGAATTACTCGAATTAAATGGTTTAGACGATAAAATTGTTAAGGAATACATTCGGCTTACTAGTATTTGTATGAATCAAAATTGTTTTCTGTATAATGGTGAATATTTTCAACAACATGAGGGAACGGCAATGGGTAACTCCTTGTCCCCTATCATTGCAACTATTTTTATGAGTACATTTGAGACAGAAGTAAAAGATAAATTCAAGTATTTCCCTAGAGTTTGGTTCAGGTATGTGGACCATATCTTCGCGGTATTTGATACAACAATTAGTTTAGATAATTTTGTTGCCAAATTAAATAACCGTTTCCCTGCCATAAAATTTACATATGAAGTGGAACACAATTCACAGCTACAATTTATTAGATGTATTAGTTATTAGAAATAGTGAAAATAAGTTAGAGTTTGATGTATGTATATAGGAAAGAAACCGTGACTCTTAGATATATTCCCAACGATTCACACCACCCTTTTCAACATAAAATGGCAAGTTTTAATTTTCTAATTCACCGTTTGTTAAATTTCCCCCTCAGTAAAGAGGTTTGAACATGAGAAACAATTAATTAAGAATATAGCTAAGAATAACGGTTACTCAGTCCATTTAATACATAAGTTAATAAGGAAGCATACATTTAAGAGAACCCTGTACAATTCTACGACTTTTCGTAGAGATCATGACAATTCGAAATTTGCTTCGTTACCATATGGACCTAAATTCACCCGCGGACTAGATAAAATTTTTAAAAATATCAATATCAATTTGGTTTATAATTCTAAAAATAAACTACAGACGCTTTTGGGTAACCCCAAAGACAAAATCGACAGTAACGCAAAGTCAGGAATATACGAAATAAGTTGTAAAGATTGTGATCAAAAGTATATTGGGCAAACAAAAAGATCTATTTTGACTAGATTTAAAGAACACATGGCTCATTTGAAATATGGCAGAACTGAAAAATCTTGTGTTGCCCAACATGCTTTCGACAACAACCATAGGATAGACATAAATAATTTAAAATTAATTAGAAATGTAACAAACAGTAGACAGTTGGATACTTTGGAATGTTTAGAAATCATTAAGTGTAACAGTAGTATGAATAAGGACAATGGTCCGATACCCACCCGATACCCAATGGTCCACTGTTTGCTCTGATAAACAAAGACAGTTACGGTTCAGTGAACCGTGACAATAAATTTAGTATAAATAGTGCAAGTGTGTTGGCTAGAATTTAGTTTTAATCTTCTCCCTGAAGATGCCAACTTGGTTGGCGAAACGCGCGTCGAGAAAAGTGTAGTAGTTCGGTGTTTCGTGGAAAACGTCTAGTTTTTTGTTTTTACGCCGAAAGTTCCAGTACCCACTCCAGGCATTTAAAATGTTCCAAAGAAAGTGAAAATTAATATTTTTATAGCGAGGGAAACCTTTTTGTATGAAAACTGAGCCACTTACGACGACGTACATAGTTTACAAACACTGAAATTCTAATATTGTGCACTGTATCCACACAGTTGATCTTGTATATTTATTATGATACAATGAGTAGGACTTTTAAATGAACATTACTATATTATTAATTATTTTTGACTACTGATATCTAATTTATAAAAGTGTAATATTTTGCCTACCAACCACCCTTTTAGTATGTACATATTAATAATACCTCTCTGTGCGTGTGTCTGCGAACCGTCTACGAGATAACAACCCGACATGCAACAGGTTCAACGTTCAATCGGCACGGCTCGCCCGGCAAAAGATTGTAAATAAACACAAAAAGAAAAATAAAAACCTCTGCCTACAGGCACATCAATTTTTTTCCATATTTAATCAGACGAAATCATTAAAACCATGAGTTTGTATTTTTAAAAGTGTTAAATTTGAATATAACTTTTATGACCTCTATAAACGTTTTAGTCTTTATGAACTATGACCTCAAAGATCTGATGGACCTTTGCGACCTGTATGGCCTTTATGACTAACGTGATCTTAATAACCAATATCAACTTCATGACCTGTATGACCTTTATGATTCATTTACAGTCACGTAGTGAGACTGAGCATGTGGGATGATTCATCATAATCTAGGTCAAATTACTTGTATGACGTCGGAGATCAACGTGACCTCTATGACCAATATGACCTTCTTGACCAATATGACCCTTTTGACCAGTATGACCTTTATGACCAATATAAAACATGTATACTCTGGGGCACAAAGAAGTTATATCGGTTTTTGTGTATTCAGAGTGCCGCAAAAAAGTGCTTTCTACCATCTACATCAAAATTATTAACGAATTAAAATTCCTAGTCCTATAACGCTCCCAACCACTAAATTCTGTGCAAAAACGTTTGTTTTAAAAAAAAAAAAAATAGCATATGGATCAATTCTTTGTGTTTGTTTAATGTTAAATAACTTATTTTTTTAATATTAAAAAGTGAAATAATTTTATCCGTTACTTATGGACCTCACTGAATATAAGAGGTGACTACGTACTTTATTAATGTGGCACATATAACGGTACTCCAATCGCGTTAAGATCGGTCCTGGAATCTATTATTAATCTACGGACTCTAGTCACTAAATAGATAAAAAATATATGTACATATGTATGTCAAATAAAATTACGCATATCTCGGTTTTATTTACGTTAGGTACATATTACGATTACTCATATATATCTAGTGGGTTTAATCTGCTTTCCAAACATAATAACAATAAACATTAAAGCATGCAGAATTTTTTTTCACGTGAGATATGTTAGATTTGGGCTCAGGCAAAAATTCTAGGACAAGCAGATAAAAAACTTCATTTTCCTAACGGTTCATTTTCCTAAAAAATATGTAGCTATTGATATGAACAGTTATTTCATAGAAATCAAAAAGCACTTACAGTATATTTTGTAGTTTCAATATTTGAGATATCATTAATAAAATTTTGAAAACAGAAGTTCTCATCCGGGTGTTTCGTATGTACATATATATACATGACGCGAGTTTTCTGCATATATCAGTCACAAATGTAATTTTCTATTTAATTATTTTATGGTACCCACCATATATGTACCATGTAAAATGAGAATACTAAAAATAACATTTGTTTTAAGAAGACGCGCATTTTATTTCTTATTAACAAAAAGATTTTTTTGTTTTATAAACGGAAAAATTTCTAATCAGAATAACAGGATATTTCGACGGAAAACTGTATAAAAATAAGCGTTTTTGCTGATAATCCAATTAATTCAATTAATGTTTCTGCGGGTATTTGAAGCCTGTAAACGACCCAAATATAAATAAACACTTACTTTATATAGTTCCATGGTAAATAACACTCACTTTTCCGAAATCCACTAATGCACACGAGGTTTAGATAAAAAACTCGCCGATAATTTTTTAAGCAATGTTCTAGGAATTCCCTTCATCTTACTCACTGCATGTGAAACAATTTCTTGACACAATTTCTAACTACGACTACGTCCCACATGAAATTGTACCCGGTTATTAGATGCAGACGCTCGGATGATACGATTCTCACCTTGAAAACAGATATAGTAATGGATAATTTTATAAACAAATGATGAGTCAGTTCAGTCATTTGCATAGATTTTTTACAGGTAACGATTTTTCAAACGAGTAGTTTTAGTTTTTTTTTTAGAGTTAATAACAACAGGTTTTTTTTAATATAATGGATAACCGGCAGTCACCCAGTATACAGTGTGGAACACCCAAATGGAATAAATTCAGTAGATCCTTTATTATGCATTTTTTTTTAGAAAATTCTGAGACACGTCAATTTCTAATACTAAAATGGCATCTTGCGACGTAAAAAATGTCAGCCCTAAATTCAACCCCCTTCAGGTGACAGCTACAATCCCTAAATTTTCAAATTAAAAGTAGGGGCTTGTTTAGGTTGTAGGGACTTCATTTGAAAGGCATTTTCATTCTCTATTCAAAACTGCTAGGGGTTTTAAATTTTCTTGCAGAAATTAACAAGAAAAAAAGTTTCTCCACCGTAAGAAACTCGTTACATTAAAATAAAAAACAAATCATTATTAATGCAGCAGATATT
This sequence comes from Aromia moschata, assembly GCA_029963805.1. Lineage (NCBI taxonomy): Eukaryota > Metazoa > Arthropoda > Insecta > Coleoptera > Cerambycidae > Aromia > Aromia moschata. Next base: position 26,704 of record JAPWTK010000778.1, on the reverse strand, counting down.
CAAAATGCATGCCTCCAGCATCTTCGCAGCATCCTAGATGTAAATAGAAATGTCTTCTATCTATAACTAAGTTAGTTAACATCTGCGGGATAAGCGACCTAATTGCAAGTGTTATTCTTATTCTTAAGTCAGCTAAAATGTCGGGTTTGGTTTTGTAGATCATACTTTTTACATTTCCCCATAGGAAGAAGTCTAACGGCTTGAGATCAGGTGATCGTGCAGGCCATTCTACAGAACCACGTCTCCCTATCCAGCGATTTGGAAAGATTGTGTGGAGATATTGCCGGACACTGACTTCGTAATGTGCTGGTGCACCATCCTGCTGGAACAATATTGCATTACCTAGAAGTTGTGCAACAGTTGCCATCGTCGGTAGAACATTACAACTTTATTTTGGAGGAGCGGGGGGGGGGTTTTTCTTTTTTTCCCCCGAAAAGGAGGAAGAAGAAAAGGGAAATATTCCTATTTTTCTTTTTTCACCCCACATATTTTTTTGGGGGGGGGGGGGGGGGTTTTCCCCCCCTCCGGGGGGTTTTTTCCCCCCACGAGTAACGGCGTTTTGGGCGATTAAAAGGGCCATGGAGTGTAAATGTAGATTCATCCGAAAATAAAACATTTTCTATTTGTAAAGTATTCGTGTTCTGTCTTTTCGTATTCCAATCATCTGCAGAATCATTATCTTATGCATTTCTATTAGGTAAACCATCTCCCTGTCGGGAATTGCAACACGAAAATAACACTGAAACTGTTAACTACTGTTTTTACAATGAGAAGCCGGCAACTCCGGTTTTTTCTTGAAAGGCACCTTCCCCCGTCCATCCAATCAGATCATTATTATGCATTTCTGTTAGGTAAACCTCTCTGAATGTAAAGAAGTTAACCCAACTGTAACTCTTTTTCCAAAGACAACCACTTTTCAAGGTTTTTTCCCAAAAGCTGATAATGGCCAACTTCTTAAATTTCAGTTTTTTTTTTTTTTGCTGCTTGCTGGTTTTTGTCGTTCGATTGTCAAACAAAAAAATTGTACGTATTTATTATTTTTTTTATTTTATAGTAGGGAATGTCGGCAATTACAGACATTTATTTTTTTGTTATTATTAACATTTCAGAACCTAAAATTGACCTAAAATGCCTCATTTTCTCACGTTACATGTTCAATCAATGATACTTCTGAAAATTCATATCGTATATCGTTCAGGTGGTTATGTAAAGTGCGTTTTAAAAATGAGTGACAATTTTGAGCAACGGTGTGCTATCAGGTCTTGCTTCAGACTTGGACACAGCGCAACGGATACTTTTGCAAAATTTCAGCACGCCTACGGAGACAGTGTTTTTTCAAGAGCCCAGGTTTTTCGATGGTTTAAGGTATTCTCACAAAGAAGAGAGTCGATTGAAGATAAACCACGCAGCGGAAGATCTTCATCTTCAAGAACCGATGACAATGTCGATAGAATACGGGATCTTGTGCATTCAGATCGTCGGTTGACGACAAGAATCTTCGGGGAAGAGTTAAATTTGAATCACACCACTATTCATCAGATTTTGACTAACGAATTGGGGAAGAGAAAAATTTGCGCAAAAATGGTTCCAGAAAACCTTTCGCAGTAACAAAAGAACATCAGGAGAGAAAGGTGTCTTGACTTTTTGGAATCTTTTGGTGTTTGAGTAAGACCTGGAAACCAAGCGCCAAAGCATGGAATGGCACACATCAAGCTGTCCAAGATTCAAAAAAGCAAGAATGAGCAAGTCGAAAGAGTTTGTGCCTCCAGGCCAAACAGTAAATCAATACGTTTACAGAGAAGTTCTTGAAAAACAAAAAAAGGTCATGGGTGTAAGACCAAACATCAAGAACAACTGGATGTTACATCACGACAATGCGCCTTGTCACATAGTCATTTCAGTAAACGAGTTTTTAGCAGTAAAAACATTTCGGTGGCTCCTCAGCCTTCTTATTCGCCTGACTTGAGTCCCTGTGAATTTTTTCTCTTTCCAAGATTGAAAAATCACCTCAAGGGACGTCATTTTGGGACCATAGAAAATATTCAAACATCTGAAATCGACCAGCTGAAGGCTGTTCCAGTATATGGGTTCCGGACCTGCTATGAGAAATGAAAGAACCGTATCCAGCGCTGTGTAGCTTTCCAAGGAAATTATTTTGAAGGAGATAATACTGAATTGGAATTCTATTCGAATAAAAATAAATTCAAAAAAAACAATCTCATTAATTAATTTACACACCTCATATATCGCTCCACATTTCAGCCAACTCTAGTATCGCGGAAACGCCGATCAGTATTGCCTTCATAGGCGAATCAGACTGGCTTTTATACCGTTCAGTAGATGTTTTTGTGGTCTCCGCGGGATCAAAAGCCGTTCATCAGATATTAGCATTGGTAAATGATAGCGGTGTGGACACGGAAACTCCCAATTCGTCGGATGTGAATGATTTAAATGAACTAGATTCGTTACAAGCTTTAAAAGACATACATTTTAATTGCAAAAGCCTACTCTTAGGTCAACGTTTTTTGAACACTCGTTACAAGAAAGGTAATCGTCGAAAGTTGCTGATGGTTTTGACCGAATTCGATTATGCCAATCATTAACCAGTAGCATGTCGCTCCGTTTTCTCGTAGGCGGTCCCCATATACACACATCCAGATGTTCAATACTAAAATTGAAAAACGTTAAATCTTCTTGTAGTAAAATATTATTACATGATTATTTAACTTATAATAAAATATTATAGTCCAATTGACTAAAAACACTCCACCTTGCATAAATTAGGGCAAATGATTTTTTTGTAGGACTGTTTGGGTTAAGGTGGGAAGTGTGAAACTAAGTTTTCGACCTCGAAATTCGGGGGAGAACTTTTGGCAGGCGAATGACCACGAAATTTTCGCATTTTTTTTTTAGTTTTTTTGCTTATTTCTCCTAAAAGACTCATGCTACAGAAAATTTTATACGTTCCGAAATTAAAGTAGATACAATTTCTTACAAAATTCATTGATCAAAGGTAATTGTAAGTCTTGTGGTTCGCATTCTACGGAAGTTTGAAAATCGGGAAATAAATAAATATCTTATGTAGCAGGTGTACGAGTATACATACACGATGGAGACTTTAACTGGAATATATTCGCTAGCGGGGTGGTGAATGATTTTTCAAAAAATTCCGAGATACGTCAACTTTTAAATGTATTTACCTACATTTTGCAAGTAATATGAAAAATATAGCCCTTCAGGGGTGGCTGAAACCACTCTCGACATGATTTTTTCAAATGCAACCATATGGCTTGTGACCCTTCATTGTAAAGCTGGTGGAAAGAGGAATCCAACGCACTGATCAAATTTTAATTTTTAGTATGTTTGTAGGGTTGCATACAATTAAAACAATTTAAAAATTAAATTTATTTTCAACGTAACAATTGTTCAAAATGTGCACCATTCACTTTTTGGCAGCATCCCAGTCTGTGATAGGTTTCGTCCCTTACATTGTGCAACATTTGCGGTGTTATTTTTCCGATTTCCTCTCTTATCATTCCTGCAGATCTGCTATGTTGTTGTGTTTCTGAATGTAAACCCTACTTTTAAGATGTCCCCACAAAAAGAAATCCAGTGGTGTAAGATCTGGAGATCTTGCTGGCCACTCAATATTACCTCGCCTCCCAATCCACCTACCGGGAAAAATTCTGTCCAGATACTGACGAACAATGGCAGCATAGTGTGGTGGGGCCCCATCTTGCTGAAACCATAACCTCTCGTCGTTCAAGTTAGGGTTTAAGGGGTTTGGAAATGAATGACATAGCACTGGCATTAGTTCGTGCTGGAGTAAACGCAAGTATCTTGCTCCATTAAGAGAGTAAATCATCAAAGAAAAATGGTCCCACAATTCTATCTTGCATTATTCCGGCCCACACATTAGTTTTCTGTGGGCGCTGAGTATGAAGTTCCCCTCATCCAATGGCGGTTCTCTTCAGTCCAGTAACGACAATTTTGGCGATTTACGTGCCCATTTAATGTAAAAGTAGCCCCGTCAGAGAAAACTATCTACTCAAAGATAACTGGTTTGATAGTCAAGTCATCAATAAATCGCAAAATTCCACTCGTCGATCTGGATCATCTTCAAGTAGCTCTTGAACAGCTTGCATTTTATATGGGCGTTTTTTCTCATATTTAAGTATTTTTAAAACTGTTTTGTGATTAAGATTACTATCACGGGTCAGTTGACGGGCTGGAGTGATTGGATTTTCTTCTAGAGCAAGCAACAAATTCAACTTCGTGTCGTCATCAACAACAGCCTACCTCTTACTCGGTACTTTCCTGACATGACCCATCTCTAGATATTGTGCCTCAATTTTACTAATGGTACCTTGATTTAGTGGTGGCAAGTCAGGATGCGTTTCTCGAAACAAGCGAACAACTTCGCACTGAGTTCGCGCCCTATCACCATATCCAATCATCATCAAAATTTCGATTTTTAGTGATTCATTCATTAAATAAGACATTTTCACCAATTTGAAATAACACTTCGTTTCAAACTCTGAATAGAGCATACAAACTATTATATACTAAGGTTTACATTCCAAAACTAAACAACACACATTTTGAGTACGAAATTGTTGCGTTAAAAATAAATTAAACTATAAAATTACGTTTTAATTGTGTGCAACCCTACAAACATACTAAAAATTAAAATGTGATCAGTGCGTTGGATTCCTCTTTCCACCCGCTTTACAATGAGGGGTCACAAGCCATAGGGTAGCATTTGAAAAAATCATGTCGAGGGTGGTTTCAGCCACCCCTGAAGGGCTATATTTTTCACATTACTTGCAAAATGTAGGTAAATACATTTAAAAGTTGACGTGTCTCGGGAATTTTTTGAAAAAATCATTCACCACCCCGCTAGCGAATATATTCCAGTTAAAGTAGCCACCGTGTATATGGGACAAGTCGCGTCAACCGGATCAGAGCTACGACCAAAATTAGAAGCAACCAAAAAAATCGACCAAGGTCTCATTTCAAAGCTTATAGCGTCTACTTTCAAATGTCGAGTGCACCTTTGAAAAATCCAATATGGCGGCTCCAATATGGCGGCCAGAAACCGGAGAAAAATCGAATGTCCAGCAAAAAAAACCCTGTAAAAATAAAAATTCGCAACCGATTGGGTCGTTTTTTGGCGCAAATTGTAGCTGATGGATGCCCCTGACGGGGGATTTTGGGGTCACTGATTACGATCTGAAGTTCGATTTTCAAAGTTCAAGATGGCGGACGTTTTTTCTTTGAAAATCAACCGATTTGCACCAAATTTGGGATACGGGGATTTTTGGGGTCGCTGATAACGAATCCGAGGTCATATTGGAAAATTCAAGATAACGGGTTCACAGCTCTTGGGTAATCCGTCTATCCCCTATTCAAAAATTAAATTTGAATTCAAATTTAACCATACAAGCATCTATGTGATCAAAAATTATATTTAACCCATTAACGCCCAAACAGACACAATTTTTAGTCCTTTTTGGAGCGTCAATCTCGAAGGGAAATTGATGAATTCACTCAATAAAAACCACTTATCCTAATGTTTTCGGATGTGATCTTTCGATTTCCCGGGTTTCCAGAATTGTGAGTAATTGCTCTAGAAAAAAAATATGGCTCACTTTATGGAGAAAAGTACTGAAAATTTGGGGATTCTTTTTTTTATATATTTTTTTTTGTCCAAAAAGTACTCTAACCTACTCCGGTTTGTGGAGGGAGGTGGAGGCAATAGTTGGAGTTGATGATAGGATTTTTTGCCGACCTCAACTGGCTCTAATCTTTTCAAAATGGCGGACATTGCATAAAATCTCATGAAATATGAATTTTTCTCTAGTATTACCGAGAAAATAGTGTTACTGTGAGTTTTTCTTGATCCACAGTAATTTTCCTAAATCAAAACAATACCACAGAATATTACTAAATTTTCAATTTTCAATGATGGCGGCGTTTTTCGTTATAAAAAGTAAATAGGAGTTTGTAATTATACTTTTCCTATGTTATTTCATGTTTTAGTAACATTTTGAGTTATTCCTGGCGAAAAAAGTGTGAAATCCAAGATGGCGGATTCAATATGGCGGACATCATTCTTGAAAATTCAAAATTTGAAAACAGAAAAATTACGTCATATTTTACGTAGAATTCTGATGGAAAATGTCCTTTCAATCTTTTTCATAAAATGCGTTCTACCTGAGGAAAAAATTATTTGTAATTCTAACCTCAAAACGAGGTTTTTTTCCGGTGTTGAGGTTCTCATGATGAAATCATGAGAATTATATATTATGCACTTAGGGATGTAGGCGCATTGAAGATTTTTTTTTTCGGAACTTCTCCGCATATAAATAGAAAATATATATTTTGAATTCGGGCGCCTTGACGATTTTTTTTCCGGAACTTCCTCGCATATTTATTCAAAGAATAGTACGTAGAACGTACTTTCTGGTGGGTGTGAGAAAAAATCGTATATGCACCACGAGAAACAAGTAGGCTGTATACTTCCGGCGAGTAGTTGATTTCATCATGAGAACCTCAACATCGGAAAAAACCTCGTTTTAAGGTTATAATGACAAATAGTTTATTACTCAGATAGAACGCATTTTTATGAAAAAGATTGAGAGGACATTTTCCATCAGAATTCTACGTAAACTATGACTGTAATTTTCCCGTTTTCAAATTTTGAATTTTCAAGAATGATGTCCGCCATATTGAATCCGCCATCTTGGATTTAACACTTTTTTCACCAGGAATAACTCAAAATGGTACTAAAACATGAAATAACATAGGAAAAGTATAGTTACAAACTCCTATTTACTTTTTATAACGAAAAACGCGCCATTTCTTGAGAAATCCGGCCGCCATATTGAATCCGCAGACATTGAAAATTGAAAATTTAGTCAAATATATTCTGTAGTATTGCTTTGTTTGAAGAAAATGACTGTGGATCAAGAAAAACTCACAATAACATTATTTTCTCGTTAATACTAGAGAAAAATTCATATTTCATGAGATTTTATGCAATGTCCGCCATTTTGAAAAGATTAGAGTCAGTTGAGGTCGGCAAAAAAATCCTATCATCATCTCCAACTATTGCCTCCACCTCTCTCCACAAACCGGAGTAGGTTAGAGTACTTTTTTGGACTAAAAAAAATATATAAAAAAAAAGAATCCCCAAATTTTCAGTACTTTTCTCCATAAAGTGAGCCATATTTTTTTTCTAGAGCAATTAATCACAATTCTGACCCCGGGAAATCGAAAGATCACATCCGAAAACGTTAGGATAAGTGGTTTTTATTGAGTGAATTCATTAATTTCCCTTCGAGATTGACGCTCCAAAAAGGACGAAAAATTGTGTCTTGGGCGTTAATGGGTTAATTTAACATTTACACTAAAATGCTTGCAGTTGATTAGTTATTTTTAAAAATAACTACACAGCTACTAACTTATTTTAGTCCATACAAAATAATTGATAATGACAGAAATTCAATTTATGTATAAATTCCAAATTAATTTAAAAGGTATCAGTCTCATCTAAATTCGTCGATTTTCAAACTTTCGTAGAATAAGAACCACATGACATAATTACCTTTGACCAAAACATTTTATAGGAAATTTTATCTACTTTAATTTTGGAACGTATAAAATTTTCTGTAGCATGATTATTCTAGGAGATATAAGGCAAAAAACTAAAAAAAGTGCGAAAGTTTCGTTGTTTTTCGCCTGCCAAATGTTCTCACCCCGGCTTTCGAGGTCGAAAACTCTTTCATACTCGAAAAACGAGTTTCATACTTCTCACCTTATACCAACTCCTAATCATTTGCCCTAATTAATGCAAGCTGAACCTTTCTGAGGCTACGCATCAACTGGGCTATTATTTTATTAAGACTTTTACGATAAAATTATTAAATTTCCTTGCCTCTCGAGGTCACAAAACCGTGTGCATCTTTACAAAAATCTCCTCAAAAAGAATAATTGATTTCAAAAAGCCATTAACACATTTTGCGAAAAACGAAAATAGAAAACTTTTAAGATTATTCTTATTACCCGTCCGCATCCTGTTCTACTGACGTCTACATTGCACTATCTCTTTTGAAGTACGAAAATGTCTGACTTTTCGACTATTCCGAAACTTCAAATATTTACACGTATCCGCATTAAGTATGAATCGAAACTCGAAAATGACGTCCTCGCTTTATATGCAGAATTTCTCGGAATGATAATAGCAGTAATTTTTTTTGTTTTAGATTTATGTTTTATGGGCAATAATTTTAGACCGAACGGCACATATTTCCCATAATATTGTAGAGAGAACAGATGTTTATTTATGAAGTGCTATATTCAATGCATGACTAATGGCTTTTTTTTGGAACGCTATGTTACACATTTTAGGGCCAGTGCGTCATAGTCCATCTATTCCGAATTGAAAATGATAAATACGCCTGGGGAACAAAAAAAGCGGTGCAACTTTATGATTCCATGAGCGTGCTCGAATAATAACTTTTCGGGACAGGTAATAATAAGTAATTAACGTCGCTTTTAGGCATTCACATATGTTTAAAATAATACGGACTTTGACAATGTAGGTCTTTATTTTTAAATTCATGGTACTCGACGGTTTCGACATTTTCGCTGGTTATATTGAAGCTACGTTATTTTCATCCGTTTCGAAAGGCCTCCAGAAAGCCATGTTTATGAAAGAAGTATTGATTAAAAGTATCGGTTTTTTAATGATCGAATTATGACGCAAATAAAATAAAAGTGTATATAATTTAAACCTTTTAAAAAACCCACTTCGGCGTTATTGTACGCGCACAGAATATAAAGCATCAAAACACTCACAAAAACAACGTTTTTTTTTTTAATACAGTCGGTCAAAGATAGCGTGGTTATAACCCGTGTTTTACCGCCAAAGTAAATCAACTGGGTCGACTCTATGTGGTGTCTGGTGATATATTTCCCCTACCAGAGTAGCGACAATGACCAATGAAGGGTAACTTCCGCCCACTTCTAAAGTGACGTTCGCATCGTCAAATCAACGTGGACTACGATACGGTCTATACGGGTATTAGATCAGTATGGAAACGCGTATTTAGTTCCATACAAAATGTTGGTAAACTGATATATCCTTATCCTACCTCGTATAAGTACCTATTTCCAATTTAGAATGGAAATTCTATACATTGTTTATTTGTAATTTGAATTCCTAAGAATATATGTATCTTAATGAATTTCACAATCCTATACGAGCAATCTAGTAGGCAGAGACTTTTATGTGTTCTTGAAACATATAGGGCTAGTTTTGATGGTGTCCTATGTATTTTGCGTAGAACACAATGGGAGGGGTCCGTAGATCTGAAACCGTCCTCTAATTTTTTAAATTAACAACTTGTAAAAAACATTTTGCAACGTTTTTTTCATTTTTTTATATATTATGCTTATATCTCCGTTCTATCATATTTTATATAGCATATGCATATAAGAAGTTGTAGCCTATTGAATTTCCAAAATTCTAAGCCCAACCCGAAGTCTCCAAGTGGTATTGTTAAAAAAGTGCTTTTCTTCACTATTTTTTTTACTTCGAAAGTAGGGAGACTATGATCATGAAATTTCTGGAGGGACTGCTGTTTGTAGTATGAAATGACAAAAAAAAATTCAGCTCGATCCGTTGATACCTTTACGAGTCATTTCTTTGCAAGCATTAATTAACAATGACGCCATTTCTTTGTTTATTGTACGATAATGATCGGGTTGGGCTAGAAAATGGTAGTCGCGTAGAAAACGTTATAAAACAGACTAAAAAATAAATATTTTTCAATATGTCAAAAAGTCTCGCAAACTTGTCATTGTTAATTAAGGCTTGCAAAAAATTCGTTAGTTAATTACTCGAAAAGTTATTATCGTGCTGAACTTTTGTTTTGTAACTTCATACTACAAATGGCAGTTCCTCCAAGAAATTTCATATCATAGTCTCCCTACTTTCGAAGTAAAATAAGAGTGAAGAACAGCACTTTTTTAACAATAGCACTTGGAGACTTCGGATTGGGCTTAAAATTTTGGAAATTCAATAGGCTACAACTTCTTAAATGCATACGCTATATAAAATATGCCAAGGAACGGAGATATAAGCGAAAATTTGAAAAAAGACGTTTTTCTTCACAAATTGTTAATTTAAAAAATTAGAGGACTATTTCAGATTGACGGACCAAGCGCATTGTGTTCTACGCAGAAAAAAATACATTGTATACCGTCAAAACTAGCCCTATATGTGTCAAGAAAGCATAAGTCTCTGCCTACTGGACTGTATTATTTGCAACATATTAGCCCTCATAAACGACCAAGCGCCTAGTCTATCGCCGTGGTGGCAAGCTTCCGATGCCAATGTTTTCACATATGTATTTACACAGTATAGCGGACTTCGCGCATCGCAACCATCTGTGTTTGTTAACAAATTTCACCCTTAACTTCAGTGGCATTAAAGGTCATTTAAAAAACTTTTTTTTTTCCCCGCATAGCGGAGGTAAAACACGCCCACCTCCCACCTCTCACACGTGGCAGCGCAGAAAAGGAGTTATTTGATTTCACGAACCTAACATCCTAACTTACAAAATTTAATATGTATCTGTTATTGTTCCGTGTTTTGGAAACTTTTGTTGGAAAGTGCCGTTATTAGTGGCAGGTTATCATGGGTCATCGAAGAAAAATATCATTTTTAAAATCGGAGTCACAATGTAAAATTTTCCCTTATGGCCCTTTGCTCTTTGTACTGCTTACGATTTGACACGAACTACTGAGGGAGGAAAAATTTAACTGAGATGAGTTACCTCACCTCACTTCGGTAGTTGACTCTTCAGGATGTTGTTCAAATAGAACGTACCACTGAGAAAACATTAACTGAGGATTTCGTGCAAATCGTATTATTATATACTATTGTCTCACCCGACGAACACTTGTCGACACGGTTGTCACCTGAGACGACTGATTCATGCACGTCATCGTCAGCTCAAATGAGGCCCGACTAGGTAAGACTATCTACTCTTTGCAACGAAACTAATCTAATCGAACTCGCATTTTACAGCAATGCCGAATATGATCAGTCGCTAATTTGGAAAGTAGCCAAGGAGTTCAGGTGCACAGTGGGGCAAAATGCTAATCTAGGAGTGCCAAAGTCGAAAAACGAAACATAGATAGATCTTTGATACTACTTTTCATGCCAACATAAATGTCCAAAGGAGCTGAAACCTACATTTTTACTTTTGAAATTGATTATTTTAAAGCAATGCAAACGATGGAAACTGTTAGGTTAAGCAAAAGGTCAAAATTGGGCAAGATTCTTTCGCTTCCTAACTAACGTTTAAAAGCTTAATATGAGATTCCATTTGTGATAACTGTATCCACATAACATAAAAATACAATATTCAAAGATATATTTTTCATAAATTTTAAAATATTTATTTCAAGAGGGTTTGTGTAAATTAATTTTCTATGTGTTTTTTAATGAAATACTTACAAAATTCGCATGTATTCACGTTAATTTTTACACAACCATTAAGAATGAGGTGTATATTTTTTATTTTTACCAAATATGAATGCAGCCAAATGTAGCTGAAAAAGTTATTTATTATTTTTTTTTTGGAACAATTAGCTGCAGAGAATTATTGCGATAAACTAAGAATGGAGGCGAAAATGTATTTCACAATTTACTATTCACATTGGATCCATTAATTTCCACAATCATGTGTACTCAAAAAGTTTCGGAAACAGAACATTATCGATTTTTGAAGATAATGGAGTTGAAGAACAATTTAACTTCTAAAATTCAGCTCAGTTCAGAACAGAGTCTACGTAAGATCCAGAAAATTAAAATTGAGAATCACCGACTTCAAACTGACAATTTTTTGCGCGGTTTTTCATATTTTTACATATACAGTATGTCCCCGGATCGAGTTTAAAAGAGGAAATATTTTGTGTTTTTGATTTCTCAGAAAAGTCACTATTGATTTCAAACTCCCAAAACGCAAATTACTTTTTATATAACTCAAACGGTTCTCGAGATAATACCATTTTTTCTTCATAATTTGAACTTTCACAAAATTTGATGTGTAATTCTAGTTGGAGGATTTAACCCAATAATTTCGTTATCTAGGATACTATATATTATAGACTCAATTAATTAGTTAGCTAAAAAAAATGATTCGAATTCCTTAGTCTCATGTTTTAATCATTTATTTAAACAACTGATTATAAAATGAAATCAAAACTAAACCAGAATTTTTTTATTCAAATAATGCTCCTCTTTTTTCTGCACTCATTTCAATTCGAGCTCTAAATTCGTTAAAACTATTTCTAATTTCCTCAAGTGACAAGGACTTGGCTGCATTTTGAATCCTTGTTTTTAATTGCTGTTCATCATTTTCTAGTGGTTCACGATAAACAATTTGCTTTATACGTCCCCATAGATTGAAGTTCAATATTGTCAGATCCGGGCTTTTCGGCGGCCATAGAATGGGACCATCCCTTCCTATCCAGTGTTCATTAAATTCGTAATTGAGCCAATTACGGACAGTAACGGCATAATGAGCAGGGCACCCATCTTGTTGGAAAAACATTCTAGTTCGATAACTTAAAGGAAGTTCATCAAGTTTATCTGTTAAAAAAATTGTAGCATCTCCAAATATGTATTACGATTTAAATTTCGTTTGAAAAAATATGAACCAATAATGCCATTTATATATGAAACCGCACACCACACATTAACTTTTTTTAAATATTATCTTCGACAAGAAATAGTAAAGTGGGGATTTGTTTCACTCCAATACCGGCAATGCTGAGAGGAAACGACGCCGTTTGTTGAAAAAGTAGATTCATCGGAGAACAAAATTCGCTTATGAAATCCTACGTCATTTAAAACTCTGTTGCCCATCTCCAAACAAAAATCCAAACGTTTGGCTTCATCACCCTCCTCTAAGGTGTGCCTGAATTTTGGTTTAAATGGTAAAATCCGCTTCTGCTTGAAAAATTATCTGTAAATGCGATTTACTTATTTCAGTTTAAATTGCCCTTCTTCTAAGTGATAATCTTGGAGCTTCTTCTCACGGAACCAAGACCTGTAGCAGCACCATTTTTTTTATTTTTTCAATGTCTAAAACAGAGCAAACATGTTTCTAAGAACTTGGTCACCAACTTCTTCGCTCCGACATTAGAAATGCTAACTTCCGGGTATTTTTTCGTTAAATTGATTAATAACAACACGATAGCACTCTTCCCAGTTCCGTAGCATTGAATCAAATAAATTCTTTGTTCTAGAGTCAACATTATAGCATATAAATAGTAGCACAAATGACGAAGATTCGATTTGAAGTTATACTGACTTATTAGTTGTCAGCAGTTGTCAGTGATATCTTGCAATGAAATCCTAACTTAAACTAGAATTTTTTAAAGAATTATAAATACATATAAATTATAAGTCCAAATTATGAAGAAAAATGGTATTATCTCGAGAACCGTTTGAGTTATATAAAAAGTAATTTGCGTTTTGGGGTTTGAAATTAAGCAGGGCAAATCATCAAGAGTGACTTTTTCTGAGAAATCAAAAACACAGGATTTTTTCCTCTTTTAAACTCGATCCGGGGGCATACTGTATATCTTGTAATTTAATTCTGTTTCTTTTGAATAGAATTAAATATAAAAATAATGCAAATAGATGTAAATATAAAACAAAAATCTAAAGGAGATGCAAATTTTGTCTAAATTATATTAACCCCTTTTTTCCTAACCGAAACTATCTCGTAATTTGAAACAACTTTAATACCCTTCTTTATACTTATTTAATACATATACAACTCATGTAATACAAAAATTATCTATCATTATGAACGGACATAATTTTGTACTCCTCATCAAAATATGACATGGTATAATTTTTGTTACTGTAGTTGACTAGTGGGATGAGGTCAATTGTTTCCAAAAAAAAACTAATTTTCACTTAGTCGACGTTTCGCAAAATTTATTTGCATCCTCAGGACTCTAAAATATGACAAACACGCAATGTAGATAATAAAACAAATGTAGTACCAAACACAGATTAAAATAAGAAATCAGGATTACATTTTCATATTTCATACTTACAATTAAATTAGCTTTTTATTGTCGTTGGTGAAAATAAATATAAATGAAACATTGATACTCTCTATAAATAATAAGGTACAATGTACTGTCACACAGACGTGCATCGGCTATCTACCCGTAATTATCTTTAATTATCTACCCGTAATTAGCTTAAAAACTACACATATATATATAATAAATAAATAAAAATATCTAACTTTTTTTTAAAGACACTAAAAATTGTAAAACTTGCTAAAATACTTTTGTACAGGGAAGGGGGGAATAAAACTTACATTAAAAGCGTATGTATATAACATATTTTTTTTTATATTTATATATATTAGGTATTTGTCATGTGTATCTGCTAAGTCTAGTATACAGAGTTTAAGATATTAAATTAAAATACGCCGTATTTAAATTGTCAATGTCTGCTCGTTTGTTGACTGAATTACTCTTTTTTATAGCAACCATTTCATGTAACAATCGTTTTTTGTAATTGTTTTGTTGTCCAATAATTTTGATTTCGTCAAATGAAAAATGATGTCCTGTTTTTGTGTCTGCCACCAATGCAGTCTCATTTACCTTATTCTTTTGCAAATTGTTAGCACTAACATCATTTCTATGTTCATATATTCTTTTTTTCAAATACCTTCCAGTCTGACCCACATAAACTTTATTAGATGCCGCATGATATTCCATATATTATATTCGATTTTAGTTCATTCGGCGTTTTTGATTTTAATTTTGTAAAAAAATGTTTTTTGATTGTGTTTTCGCTCTTAAATGCTACTTTTGTATTGTTAGTTGATAAAATTGGCTCTAGTTTTTCCGAAAGTCCTTTTACATATGGAATTTTAAAATTTTTTGTGTTGTCATTAGTAATATTATTTATGTTATTGTTACTATTATTAGTATTGTCATTCAAAATTTTGTTTATTATGTGTTTTGGATAATTATTATTGATAAGATATTTTTGGATATTTATTTTGTTTTGTTCTTTAAAAACATCATGTGACAACATTTGCGCCCTATGTTTCAAATTCTTTATAATATTAATTTTCTGTTAAAAAAAAGTTAGATATGTTTATTTATTTCTTATATTTATATGTGTAGTTTTTAAGCTAATGAGAATTGTACGGGTGGATAGCCGATGCACATCTGTGTGACAGTACGTTGTACCTTATTATTTATAGAGTATCAATGTTTCATTCATATTTACTTTTACCAACGACAATAAAAAGCTAAATCAATTGTAAGTATGAAATATGAAAATGTAATCCTGATTTCTTATTTTAATCTGTGTTTGGTATTACGTTTGTTTTATTATCTACATTGCGTGTTTGTCATATTTTAGAGTCCTGAGGATGCAAATAAATTTTGCGAAACGTCGACTAAGTGAAAATTAGTTTTTTTTTTTGGAAACAATTGACCACCAATATGAATTAACACCTTGTAGATATTACTTACGCAACAATACTAAAAAGCTCCATTTAATTATTTTCATGCCGAATTCCATGTCACGAAAAATGATGGCAGAAAAAATTGAAAATTCCTTTGTGACAGCATATGTAAATATTGGCACGCTTCGACGGGGCGAACCATAAACCACGGTTGCCTATTGACTGCCGAGAATAATTGCATAGTTGGATCGCATTAGATTCCATCCTTTGATGTGCCGTTCGAGAAATACAAAATTAATGTGTCGTAATTTTGAACTGGTGGTAATAAATTCGTGTTTTGACGGCCGATGGGATCGGCGCGAAAGTGACAGATTATTTCGCACCTCAGGTGGGGTGAGTGTTTTCAAAAACATCGCTGAACCTGTGTCCAAAATAATGCTTTTTTAAGGAGCTAAAATACACGGACTGTTTTAACTTTTTTAGTAAGTATAAAACGACATAGTGTAACCGCTGGACGAAGCTCAGTCAGCGGTGTGGCCATCAGCTTAATCGCAGTGGAAATTGGTGCATAAAACAACCATAGGACGAAGTGTTTGAAGCAGAGATAATTAGAGAACATGTCATTGGTCCCTTTTTCATTGATGGAAGTTTGATTGGTGATATTTATTTAGTACTGCTCCAAAATAATATGCCAACTTTGGCAAACTTTCCTGCTCAAGCAAACCCAAAATTTTCAGTTAATGTGATATGATGAACAGATTACATGTTGAAGACATGTTGAACAGATGACAGATTGAAGGACCACCACATCACCAAATCAATGCCCAGTAGTAACAGCGACCCAACATTAATCGAATAAGGAGCCGTGGATCGCTCCTAGTCCTTGCTAGAATGGCCAGCACGATCACCTGATCTTATACCATTAGATTTACTCGTATGAGAATATGAGAGAAGTAAAGTATACAAAACTATATCACGCGAATTAGCTGACTTAGAAGAGGAAAAAAAGCTTGCGATTAGGTCGGTCACGCCTCAGATGCTGATCAACGTTATAAGACATTTTTATTTACGACTAGAATCCTGCTATCTTAAAGACATGCATTTTCAAGATCTCTTAGAATTAGATTGATTTGCTTTCTATTTTATTACTTTATCAAGAACGAACAGGTATTAATTATTAAGTTTTTAGTTTGTTGTAGCGAATTTGTCGATCGGATGAATTTATTTTTTTTATTGTTAGTGTTTGCAATAACGTTTGAAATCATAGCATTTTTGAATAGAGAATAAAAGGCATTTCAAATGAGATAATACATATCCTTACTTACGAAAATTTTGGGGCTTGCAACTGTCACTTGAAGTCGGTTAAATTTAGAGTTGAAATTTTCATATTGTAATTTCATAACCCAAAATTGACATGCCTTGGACTTTTTTATAAATATCCACAATAACACAGGGCCACAAAATGAAATCGAGATGTGACTTCTCTCAGCACAGTTGACCTCCATGTTTTTTGCGGTGCATGGACCCAGCACATCTTGATCAAGGTCAAATGAAGGTCAAATTCCGTTAATCAAACTATATATGACTATATGTATACACACACCGTCAAAAGTCTTGGACACCCCCCCCGTATATTACAGATTTGGAGTATTTTAACTAACCTAACCTAACCTAACCTAACTTTTTTTTTTTTTTTTTGAGGGTGTAGTCGGCGCCACCCAGGCTAACCGAACAAGTGACCCTCAAGACAAGGAGTAACCCTGGTATCACCGTTTCCGGCATTCTTCACGGGGCACTACTTATGCTCATATATAATAGCCTCTATAAATACCCGAGCAAGTTACGTAACAAGCAAATATATATCACAGGATTTCATCACACAACAAGTCCAAAGGAATAAATAATAAATAAGTATAAACATATAAACTTATAAAATTATAAACTCGACTCACAACAACTAACAAGTATTACATCACTCAACAAGTACACGGAATAAATAATAAATAAGTATAAACATATAAAAATTATAAACTCGACTCACAAATGTAAATAACAGCAAAGCTAGCAAATATCAAACATCCAGCACGTTAAAAACAAAAAAATAAAAAACAGAAAAAAAGGTACTATAGTAAATATTAAAAACTTAACTATATACAAGATTACACGTCAGGGAGCTGCTCTCCCCTACCCTCCTTCTCCTTCACCTCCAAGATCTTCTTTATCACCGCGTGTATTTTATCCCAGTTATCCCTTGAATCCATCATTTTATGAAACATATCCCCTTCATTCTGAATGTTCAGCTCCCTCCAAGTATCTCTCCTGTACATCTCGAACCTTTCACATGACATTACGGTTTGTTGAGGAGTATCCTCCCTCTCCCCGCAGTAGCTGCACCCTGCGTCCTCCCTTATGTGGAACCTCTTAAGGTACTGTCCAAAGGCACCATGTCCCGTCAAAAATTGAGTCAGGTAGTACTCTATCCTTTTGTGTCCACACTTCCTCCACATTTGCAGGTCAGGGATGAAGCCTCTCACCCTTCTCCCTTTAGAACTATTGTCCCACCGTTCCTGCCACCTTCTGTATGTTTCCTCCCTTTCCCTTTTCTTAACTAACACTTTATTCAGATTGCGGCTTTTGAACATCCTCCCCTCTCCGAAACCATCAAGTCGATGGGCGGAACATCCGCCAGTACTTGGAGTGCCTCTGTGGGGGCGGTCCTATAGGCACCAACTACCCCCAGCAGCGTCCTCCTCTGTATCTTCTCCAGGGTCTTATATTCCGCCACCCTCATGGCCTCGTGCCAGATTTCGGCTCCATACAGAATGGTTGATGCCACAACGTTGTAAATTACCCTTCTCTTAATACTGCTCGGTCCCTCTATCCTGGGCATAAGTCTAAATAGAGCAGACGATCTTCTCGCCGCCTTCTCCGCGACGCATCTAACATGGGGGCCAAATATCCCCTGATCATCGAATATTATGCCCAGATAGTTGACTCTCTTGACCGGGATTATGCGTTTGCCCTTAATCCCTATCCTAATCCCTTCTCTTTTCCTCCTTCCTCTTAAGACACACACCTCTGTCTTCTCCGCCGCCAGGTCCAGCCTATGACTCCACAACCAGTCTTCTATATTCCTAAGGATGTCATTTGCTTCCTCCGAAATCTCTTGCTCTTTGTTTCCCCAGACCAGTATTGATATATCGTCAGCATAGCCTCGACTTCATCTTAGACTTCTTGTTTCCAAGCCAAAAATACGGTCATATAATATATTCCACAGCGTGGGCCCTAGGACCGACCCCTGTGGTACTCCCGCAGATAGTGACAAAACGTCCTCGTCAGTGGATCTCTGCTAAGCCTTCCCCTCCCTCTATCTCACTTATCAGCCTGTCTCTTACAACGATCTCGAATAACTTACCCGGACAGCTTAGCAAGCTCAATGGTCTGTGAGCTTTCGCATCTGTAATCGGCAGATTCTTTTCCTTTATTTAACAATATTAATCTGGCCTTTTTCCAGGGTTTAGGGAACACTCTATCTGTCAGATAGCCATTAAACATCTTTAATAGAAATTCTGGGCAGCATTCGGCTGTCAATTTAACAAGTTCCGAGGGATCCCATCCGGTCCTGGAGCTTTTCGTAATTTAATCTGCTCCTTCGCCCTTTACCAACTCTTCCTCCGTAATGGGGATCAGATTACAGTCCCTCACTCTTTTATCCCAGACATCCTGCGCTCTCGGGAATAACGTCATGGCTACGCGACTTTTAACTTCATCCCCTATTGTCTGTTCGGTAAACAGTCTCTAAAGGTCTTCGTAACTATTCTATATGCCATCCCCCATGTGTCATCTTCTACTTCATCGCAGACTTTCTCCCACATCCTTCTTTTGGCTAACTTTATTTCTTTCTTCAATAAGTTTCTCACCCTCTTATACTCCCCCTCCCATTCATTCTCCTCCCCACTTCTTCTCTTCTGGTGTCTCATCATTTTTCGTCTCGTCTCTTGACATTCCTCCCTCAGCCTACCAATCTCGCTATTCCACCAATATGTCTGGTTGCGTCTGTTCTTTCTTCTTTCCCTATTTTCCCCTTTCTCACTACATCTTTTCAGCACTTGTGTCCAAATTACCTCACCTTCTTCAGCTGTCGCTTCCAATTGTCTCAGAGTTTCTCTCTCTTTTTCCAATTCTTCCAGCATAGTTGCTTTATCTGGTATATTCCACCTCAGCGGCTCCCGGTGTCTCTCTCTGTCCTTACTTAAGTCCACTTTGAACATAATATATCTATGGTCATTAAGAGATTCCCTATCTAGGACTTCCCACTGCCTCACTTTATGTGCAATATCCTTTAGTGGCCACCGTTACGTCAATGTGGGAAGTCCGTGTATCCCTAATAAAGGTGGGTTTGTCCCCTTCATTCAATACAACACATCCATCTCCTTGCACCCATTCCATAACCTTCCGTCCCCTTTATTCTCTATTTTAGATGCCCATTCATGCGCCTTCGCATTCATATCTCCAGCCACAATCACATTCTTCCTCTCTCTCATATCATTAACTAGTCCATTCAAGAATTCTTCAAACACATCCATGTGCACATTGGGTGAACAGTAGCAAGAATAGATAGTGCAGCCCACTATCTCTACCCTGGCAAAGCCTTCACCGCTGCCCCAGTTCTTAATCCGTACCTTCCTACTGTCCACCCATAATCCTACCGTCCTTTTCTCATCCATTATCCATCCCTCTCTCTCCGCCATGCTCTCATTCGGCTCACTTGCTATAATTACCTCGATTCCTAGTTCTCTCACATTCAGGTTCAGCATATCATGCGCCTCTCGCGCCCTATTTAAATTGATTTGTAGTACTTTCATCGTTTATTCCCTATCCCCCCCGTATTTTCCTCTTCTCTTCTCTCTTATATCCTCCACTAACCTCCTATAATTCGGGCACTTCATCGTATCCATCTTATGGCCAACCTCCTTACAGTCCCTGCACCATTCCTCTTTCTCGCACTGTTTTAGCACGTGCCCTGGATCCCCACATTTAAAACAACCCCTTTCCACCCTCGTCTCTTTGCATCCACTAGCATAATGTCCCATCCTTTGGCAGTTGTTACACCTGACCGGCCTTATTTTCTCTTCTACCTTGCAATTCAACCATCCTACTTTCATTTCCCCCTTTCTACACAACTTTCTTCCCTCTTTTCTGGGACATTAATTATGGCTACCTTACTACCTCCTTCTTGAATTGAATAGCGTGACCACCTTGGTATCCCGTCTCCCAAATCGCAAGTCTTCTGAGCGCTTCGCGCACCTCCACATCTTCTATAGTTCCTTCTAAACCGGTCACCACCACATCCATTGTTCTCGTTCTCATTTCCGTCTCTACCACTCCCTCATATTTGCTTAAGATCTCCTTCTGAAGGTTTAATTGCGCACCTTTGCGCAACTCTAATCTAGTTTGTTCTCCGGCCTTTTTTACCCCTCTCACCTTTAAACCCATTTTTTCCAAGTCCATCTTTCTCTTCATGTTTTTCACCGCCTCGCTGAACTCTTGTTGCTTCCCCTCCACTGGTTTCAAAATCAAGGCGCTTCCTCCTTCCTCTCTGTCATAAGTTCTTCCTTTCCCAATCCTTTCTTTTGATAATAATTCCCCTTCTTCCAACACCCCCCAATATGCCCCTTCTATCATTTTTCTTACATACCCCGCCCTCAGACCTTCTCCCATCATGAAACCCATTTTTTTAATATTTTTTTCTTCAGTATTTCAGCATGCTTCTTCATTATTTTCCATAGTATTTCCATATCGTTACACCTGTTCTTGTCGATGTCGTACGCCATGATATGTATGTCTTGCCATTTCTCCCTTCCTTGTCCCTATTCTCACCGTAGTACATTTCTCCACGACCTCTACGTCGTTAATTTGTAATTGTCCGTTAACTACGTCGTCGATTTCGGGATGTGCCGCTCTTATGTTTTTCAGGTCTCCGTTCTCCTTCAGCCCTGTTGGATTCAGTATTACGGTCACATGTGATTCTTTCGACATACCCCTCTCCTCCCTGCCTTTTCATTCGAGTTAACTTAAATGTTTCCATCCGGCCATCGTTCGTCTAGAATATCACCCAGTTCCCTCCACATTATCCCTCTGTCTATCATTTCACGAATGTCCCTCGCTCTTCCCTCCTCCCGTTCTTTCCGCTTGATATTGTCCCAATCCCCCGATCTGTCTGCGTTGCGCAATCTCTGGTCTCTATCGTCTCAGCACCTTGGCTCCCGTCCTAATAGGCTCCTCTGTTTCTTCCCATCGTCTGCAGGACAGACTGGGCCTCTAGAGTCATAATCTGCGATATAGCAAACCTCAGTGTACTACCACTTCTTTAATTTCTTTCTTCGTATTAAGATTTTCTCGTGCTAGTTTCGTGAGTTTTCTGATATCCCTGTCCAGGTCTTTGATGGTCCTACGTATCATCGTTGCCATTCTTGCATGCGCCGTACGTGTTACGTCTTCCTCCACTTCCCTATCGCCTCTGTTATATCTCCTCCACTTGTCTCCACCTCCTTTTCTTTTTGCTACGGACGTAGCTTCCTCTTCGTCCCAGGTCAAATCTAGGACGGAATTTAATTCTTCCACTGGCGTGGTTGGCATTGACTGCGACCCTCCGGCTCCCACATTAGCCATCTTCAAAAACAACTCCCTTCTGTTTTTAAGCTTTGCGCTTTTTGAACTAGTCGCAGTGTCCAGCACTCCGGCCTGGATTCCCACCAGGAGTGCAGAGCGGTCGTCGGCTGACGGTCGGGGAGCGCCCGCTCGCTCACTACTCCTTTCCGACCGGTACTGGGGTTCCGGACCCCTGTACTGTAACATCAATTTCGTCTTTATCACTCATCCATATAATTATAATTGAAGGTCCATATTCTCGCCGGGTCGTCTCCAATTCTTTTGTCACCTGGTATATCCTTATCCATCTCTCGTCCTGTCCATTGCGCTGGTCGTCCCTTCCCTGGCAGAAAAGCCATGGCAGGGCAGTTCCAATGTCCATCTTCCTCCCGGTGTGTCATGTGTATGAAAGTGTGTGTGTAGGGTCATACCAGGCTCGGGTCACCGTACACTGGCAGACTAAGTCATACCAGACCCGGGACACCGTACACTGGCAGACCCGTGTGTGTGTAAGCGTGTGTGTAAGCGTGTGTGTGTGTGTGTTTGTATGTATGTGTTCCCTCCCTCCCGGTCCCCGTGCAAGGGCTGTTGGTCCGCGGACGCTATTTTATTTCACGCCTACCCGCCAGACAAGTCTGGTGAGGGCATTCCCCTATCCGCCACCCGGGGACGCACCCGATGGAGGTTACAGCTGACCCCACACGGGAACCTAACCTAACCTAACCTAACCTAACCTAACCTAACCTAACCTTTTTTTTTTTCGAGAGGTTGTAAAAAAGTTTTTATAACCTAAAACAAGTCAATGAGCATACTCACTAAAATAAAATAAAAAAAAACCACCCACGAACCCCCTGAGCCTTGGTCAGCATTACTTCGGGGGAGTGGGGGAATAACCAGAAGTTATGGGTTCTCTTCGTGTTACGCCCTAAGGGTGTCTTGTATGTATGTAGCACTGAGGCTGGCCATGGATCTGTGCTCATGGATCTCCATCGAAGGCCCTCTCGACCAGTCTTTTCAGTTCGCGTGGGTCTGTAGGGAGGTTACAGCATCTCAGCTGTATTCTATCTACCGCCTCGGGAACTGGGAACGAGATATTCTTTCCTCCCGGATGGAGCAATCTTGTCATGTGGCGCAGTGCCGTGCTCAGCGTGGCGGGCTCTTCGAGGCAGGATAACCTCATGGCCTCCTCCATAGCTTCGTTGAGGGCTTTCGGGTCGGGGACTGCTCCGGGGGTTGGTTCGTGTCCAGTTCGTCCCGTATCCTCTTCCTGTATGGGGGCTGCGAGTCCCTCTTCTGCTTTTTCGTTGTTTAGAGTCGTGCCTTTGATCCACTTGATGGAGAATCTCTTCAGCCATCTGTCCTTAGGGCGTTCTTCCCCTGTCTTCTTTCCCTTCGAGGTGCTGGGACTTTCCTCTTCGGGGGCGTCTTTACCCTTCGGGTCATTTCTTGCTTCCTCTGTCTTTTCCGGGCCCTTCCCTGTCGGATGGATAGCCTTACTCTCGTCTTTCTTTTTCCGCCATGCCATCGCCCTGCGTAGGTTTCTCCTTACGCGGGACGGCGATGATCGCTTCTCGGGGTCTTATCTTTCTCTTTGGCGTCGGTCTTGTTCATGTGGCGGACCCTCGTCTGCTTCCTTCTCCGACAGGACGTCTCTTATGAGGCCGCGTATAGCGGACCAATTCTCCTCCTTCCGCAACATCGTATCCACGATGTTGCCGGTCGTCAACTCGACGCCGAGGGATCTCTCCACGGCGCGTCTTTTTCCTTCCCATCTCGGGCACGCGAGGAGTGCGTGTCCCGGTCCGTCTTCTTCCTCGCAATGGGGCATCTGTCCGTTGCCGCTTTACCTATTCTCTTTAGGTACGAGCCGAAGTTACCGTGCCCCGTGAGGAACTGGGAGGTCAAGTAGTCCGTCTCGCCGAAATCCCTCTCTATCCATCGCTGGATATCGGGGATCAGCGAGCGCGTAAAGTTTGTTTAAAAGTTTAAAAGTTTAAAAGTTTAAAAGTTTAAAAAGTTTAAAAGTTTAAAAGTTTAAAAGTTTAAAAAGTTTAAAAGTTTAAAAGTTTAAAAGTTTAAAAGTTTGTTTAAAAGTTTAAAAGTTTAAAAGTTTAAAAAGTTTAAAAGGGAGTTTAAAAAAAGTTTAAAAGTTTAAAAGTTTAAAAGTTTAAAAGTTTAAAAGTTTAAAAGTTTAAAAGGGGAATTTGGGAAAAAGTTTAAAAAGTTTAAAAAAGTTTAAAAGTTTAAAGAAAAAGTAGAGTTAAAAGTTTAAAAAGTTTAAAAAGTTTAAAAATTTAAAAGTTTACTTTTAAACTAGTTTTTAAACTTTTGTTAAACTAGGGGTTAAAAGTTTAAAAAGTTTAAACTTTTAAACCTTTAAACAAAACTTTATTTTGGGGTAAGCCTTTAAACTTTTAAACTTTTAAACTTTTAAACTTTTTTTTTAATAATAACTTTTTAAAACTTTAACTTTTTAAACTTTAAGCTTTAAACAAACAAATATTAAACTTTTTTAAACTTAAACTTATTTAGAAACTTTAAACTTTAAACTTTAAACTTTTAAACTTTTTAAAAAACTTTAAACACTTTAAACTTTTCTAAACTTTAAACTTGTTAAACTTTTAGAAGCTGGTTTTAAACTTTTACTTTTTTGAAACTTTAAACTTTTAAAACCTTTAAACTTTTCTAAACTTTTACTTTTTTAAACTTTAAACTTCTTTAAACTTTTTAAACTTTTAAACTTTTAAACAAACTTTTAAACTTTTAAACTTTTACTTTTAAACTTTTAAACAAACTTAAACTTCTTATTAATAAACTTTTAAACTTTTAAACTTTTAAACTTTTAAACTTTTAAACTTTTAAACTTTTAAACTTTTAAACCTTTAAACCTTTTAAACAAACAAACTATTAAACTTTTAAACTTTAAAACTTTTAAACTTTTAAACTTTTAAACTTTAAACTTTTAAACTTTTAAACTTTTTAAACTTTTAAACTTTTAAACTTTTAAACTTTTAAACTTTAAACTTTACTTTTAAACTTTTAAACTTTTAAAACTTTTAAACTTAAACTTTTACAATTTTAAACTTTTAAACTTTTAGCTTTGATTAAACTTTTTAAACTTTAAACAAACTTTTTCAAACTTTAGGGCTTTTACTTTTAAACTTTTAAACAAACTTAAACTTTTAAACCAAACTTTTAAACTTTTAAACTTTTAAACTTTTAAACTTTTAAACTTTTAAACTTTTAAACTTTTAAACTTTTAAACTTTTAAACTTTTAAACTTTTTAAACTTTTTAAACTTTTAAACTTTTAAACTTTTTAAACTTTTAAACTTTTAAACTTTTAAAACTTTTAAACTTTTAAACTTTTAAACTTTTAAACTTTTACTTTTAAACTTTTAAACTTGCTTTTAAACTTAAACTTTAAACTTTTAAACTTTTAAGCTTTTAAACTTTTAAACAAACTTTTAAACTTTTAAACAAACTTAAAACTTTTAAACTTTTAAACTTTTAAACTTTTAAACTTTTAAAACTTTTAAACTTTTTCTAAACTTTTAAACTTTTAAACTTTTAAACTTTTAAACTTTTAAACTTTTAAAACTTTTAAACTTTTAAAACTTTTAAACTTTTTTTTTTCTAAACTTTTAAACTTTAAACTTTTAAAGGGCTTAAACTTTTAAACTTTTAAACTTTTAGCTTTTTAAACTTTTAAACTTTAAACTTTTAAACTTTTAAACTTTTAAACTTAAACTTTTAAACTTTTAACTTTTAAACTTTTTAAACTTAAACTTTTAAACAAACTTTCTTAAACTTTTTAAACTTTTAAACTTTTAAAAGCTTTTAAACTTTTAAACTTAAACTTTTAAACAAACTTAAACTTTTGGAAACACTTTTAAACTTTTAAACTTAAACTTTTAAACTTTTAAACTTTTAAACTTTTAAACAAACTTTTTAAACTTTTAAACTTTTAAACTCTTTTAAACTTTTAAACTTAAAACTTTTAAACTTTTAAAACTTTAAACTTTTAAACCTTAAACTTTTAAACTTTTAAACTTTTATAAAACTTTAAATTTAAACTCTTAAACAAACTCTTTAAACTTTTAAACCTTACTTTTAAACTTTTACTTTTAAACTTTTAAACTTTTAAACTTAAACTTTAAAACTTAAACTTTTAAACCTTAAACTTTTAAACTTAAAACTTTTAAACTTTTAAACTTTTAAACTTTTAAACAAACTTTTAAAAACTTTTAAACTTTTAAACCTTTTAAACTTTTAAACTTTTAAACTTTTAAACTTTTAAACTTACTTTTAAACTTTTAAACTTTTTAAACTTTTAAACTCTTTAAACTTTTAAACTTAAACTTTTAAACTTTTAAACAAACTTTTAAACTTTAAACTTTTAAACTTTAAAACTAAACTTTTTTAACTTCCTGTATGGGGGCTGCTGGTCCCTCTTCTGCTTTTTCGGCGTTTAGTGTCGTGCCTTTGATCCACTTTATGGAGAATCTCTTCAACCATCTGTCCTTA